>NIPQ01091747.1:0-13810 GCA_002806875.1 Lepidotrigona ventralis hoosana
GCAATAAGTACTTTCTCTGATCCATTAATAATAAAGTAACCTCCTGGGTCTAATGGACATTCATTCAATTCTGTTAAATCACGATCAGATAAGCCAGCAAGTAAACAATATTTTGATCTTAACATGATTGGAATTTTTCCAATAAACGTCTTTTGGTGTTGTGTTTCAATGGGGTCGTCTCCGTCTTTTACAATTGTTTTAGTTATATCTACATACAATGGTGCTGAGTATGTTAAATTTCGTAGTCTTGCTTCATTAGGCATCATAGGAGATGGAGTTCCATCTTTTTCCCAATGTGTAGGTTTAGATAGATAAACTTGTTCAAATTTCAATAAATGTCTAATTGGATTTTCTATTTCACCAGAAGTATGTTGTGCTTCAGCTTGTAAATCAATTTGAGGTGAGTCTTCAACGATTCTTTGTACTGACATTTCAATAAACTCATCAAAACTATCAAGTTGTTGTCTCACAAGACCTTTTTCATCAAAATAGGCATTAATAACAATCCAACAGGCTTCCTGCCAAAGTTTTGATGATATCTCTTCTGCATCTTCATCATCATATTGATCTAAATAAAAATTAGAACATGTAATTATAATTTTTAATAATTATTAAAATTGATATATAAAATAAGAAAAGTAATGCATCTTTTTGGCAATAATAAATATATAGGTTAGGTATAATATTCCATCACATTTTTAATGATAATATAAATGTGCACATTAATATGAGTATAAATGTGTATTTACCATCTTCTAGAGAATACATGTTTTAACTGTGATAATTTTGTATAATATTAGTAATAAATACAAAGTATTACAAACTCTACACTTGTGCAATATAAATAGTTTTAGTTTGTTCTTTTATGAGTTATTCTTTATATAAATAAAGGACTTCTTGTAAGATATATATATATATATATATATTTATATATATAGAATGATATATCAACAACAGGGTAACCACAAATTATATACACCAAAAAAAAGTTACTATAATTTATATATTTTTCTAGCTATTTCCAAATGAAAAGTCGCCGTCAGAGCAGAGCGACTGCGTACTATACATCTATTGTGTATCCCAATGTGCAAGGTTAGATTTTCAAAGTTAACCTATGTAAGTAATATTTATATATTTTTCTAGCTATTTCCAAATGAAAAGTCGCCGTCAGAGCAGAGCGACTGCGTACTATACATCTATTGTGTATCCCAATGTGCAAGGTTAGATTTTCAAAGTTAACCTATGTAAGTAAAATATTTGTATATAATTTAATATTATATTAATTGAGTTCCGAGTTTTTATGATAATGAAGATATTAGGATGTTTTATTAATATTTGTTTTATTAATGCGTTTGTTTTTTTTAGTTATATTTAGTGCATTTTATGATATGAAATATCATGTAAATATTATAAGTACTTAGCTAAAACAAATTCATTTATATAATATATATTATTTTTCACATATAAAATGGTAAATTAAATAATAATGCAATGTTGTAAAAAAATATAATAATTTTAAAAAATATGTATTTAAATATACAATATGTATTTAAATATGTTAGAGTATTTAGATTATCAATGTTATCATAAATATATCATAATCAATTATCGTATAAATCAATAATCTGTGAACTCCATATTATCAAGTCATTGTATATTTTATAGAATAATATGTATTTAAATATGTTAGAGTATTTAGATTATCAATGTTATCATAAATATATCATAATCAATTATCGTATAAATCAATAATCTGTGAACTCCATATTATCAAGTCATTGTATATTTTATAGAACAAATTTAAATGTTGTGAAACATTTTCAAGAAAAAAAAATTAATATATTTATTTTTTATAGAATATTAATTAATATTTTTATTATTTAAATATTACTTTCTACAAAGTAGCTTCTCATTTTATTGAAAAATATATTAAAATGTACAAAGTAGATATATTTAAACATTCAGTTAATACGAGGTTGTTAAATTCTTATTTTAGCAATTGGACATAAATATATAATAGAGAAGTTATAACTATTTTTCTTAAATTTATACAAATTGCATATTTATTTTATTAAAATCCATTAAATCTTTCAAAAATGAACCTTATAAAATGCTTGAAACAATATATGTATTTTAATATTATGTTAAAGTAATATAACTGAACATATATTACAAAATGAGATGATATTTTTTTATATATTTTATGACATACATGCAAAATTTTTATCAAAAATAAAAATAAATTTTTCCATTGCAGATATTAATTCTACTAATGGAAAGTTAGATTATGCAAAAATTTGCTTTTGTAATTTTATATCAGTAGAATTTAATTAATTTTATGTATCTATTATATAACATTTAAATATTAAATTAGGATCACATTCTTATTTATACAGANAAACATAAACTGTATTTGTTGCCATTTTTTCTTGTGCAATAAGTACTTTCTCTGATCCATTAATAATAAAGTAACCTCCTGGGTCTAATGGACATTCATTCAATTCTGTTAAATCACGATCAGATAACCCAGCAAGTAAACAATATTTTGATCTTAACATGACTGGAATTTTTCCTATAAACGTCTTTTGGTGTTGTGTTTCAATGGGGTCGTCTCCGTCTTTTACAATTGTTTTAGTTATATCTACATACAATGACCAGCAAGTAAACAATATTTTGATCTTAACATGACTGGAATTTTTCCTATAAACGTCTTTTGGTGTTGTGTTTCAATGGGGTCGTCTCCGTCTTTTACAATTGTTTTAGTTATATCTACATACAATGGTGCGGAGTATGTCAAATTTCGTAGTCTTGCTTCATTAGGCATCATAGGAGATGGAGTTCCATCTTTTTCCCAATGTGTAGGTTTAGATAGATAAACTTGTTCAAATTTCAATAAATGTCTAATTGGATTTTCTATTTCACCAGAAGTATGTTGTGCTTCAGCTTGTAAGTCAATTTGAGGTGAGTCTTCAACGATTCTTTGTACTGACATTTCAATAAACTCATCAAAACTATCAAGTTGTTGTCTCACAAGACCTTTTTCATCAAAATAGGCATTAATAACAATCCAACAGGCTTATGTACTGACATTTCAATAAACTCATCAAAACTATCAAGTTGTTGTCTCACAAGACCTTTTTCATCAAAATAGGCATTAATAACAATCCAACAGGCTTCCTGCCAAAGTTTTGATGATATCTCTTCTGTATCTTCATCATCATATTGATCTAAATAAAAATACATGTAGTTATAGTTTTTAGTAATTATTAATGTAATTAGTAATGATAATATAAATATTATGAGTGTAAATATATATGTTTACCATCTTCTAGGGAATACATGTTATAATTTTAATAATGCTGTATAATGTCTGTAATAAATACACTTATGCAGTATAATTGTTTTTAATCTGTTCTTTCATGAATTATTCCTTATATAAATAACAAACTTCTTGTAAAATGTGTATATATAAATATATGTATACAATAGTATATCAACAACAGGTTAACCACAAATTATATATACCAAGTAAAAGTTACTATATTTTATAGTCTTCTAGCAATCGTTCCATGGAAAGAACCATTAGAACGCGATGGTTGCGCACTCTATAATCATCGCCCTTTGACGTGTACAGAGAGGTGTGCTTTTTGTTAACCAATAATTAAAATTTTTATTGTGTCTTTTCCATATTTAAACATAATTTAGTTAACAACTTAATTTATATTAATTTAGTAATTTGATGTTACAGTAATTTGATAATAATACATATAGTAACAGTTAATATGAGTTTTGGACACAGTTGTGAAGATATATTTTGTAGAAAAAATTTGAAATCTGAAAATGGTGTAAAAAATTGTCATTTTAAAAAATGAATTAATATACTTATTTGTGTATAGAACATTAATTATTTTTACTTTTATCATTCGGATCCTGATTCCCACATTGGCGGTAACCTAAAGTTGTTTTTCTCTTTTTAGGGATGTATCCTGGAATGTACAAACTAGGCGTATCTAATCGCCCAGTTGACATAAGTTTGTTGAAATCTTGTTCTAAGGTGTTAGCAATTGGACCTTAATGTGTAATTGAATTATAGAATAATTATAATTATACGTATAAAATTTACACAAATTGTATATTTTTTTCAATTACCCTTAAAATGTATTAAAAACTGAATGCAGGCTCCATTGTGTAAAATTTTTGTTTTTCTAATATCTATAGACAGCATCCAATCTGGGATACCCATAATTTTTCGTACATCTTCTAAAAATTGTGCCCTGTATAAGAATTAAAAAGATACTTGTATTAAAAAATAATGATAAATATAATACTGTTGAATGTGTACTTACACTACAAAACGAGGTGGTTTCCTTATGTTTGTATATTTTACAATATCATTATCAGGTTCAATGTTAGCACATGCAAATCTATTGGTCCCAAAATTTGTGTCAAAAATGACAATAGATCTTCCCATTGCAGATACTGGTCCTCCTAATGGGAAATTTGAATCTGTAAAAACTTGTCTTTCTAATCCTATATTAATAGGACCTAATCGACCTGATATATCTCCTACATAACATCTAAGTGGTAAATCAGGACCACATTCTTGTTTGTACAAATTATCCTGATAAACAAAATTATTTTTATTAGTTAAGATTAAAGCCTTATGTATTTCCGATTGATATTACGTTTAAAGGATCAGCTAGTTGTGTAAAATAAGGATTCCATATATATCCACCAGCTACACATCTAGTATCTTTAACATGAACAGCTGCATCTACTCCGACAGGATTTACATATATTGCCCAATTATGGTTTTTGGTCTATAATAATATATTTTTATATGCTTTAAAAGTTATTAAATCTTTTTAACGTGTTTATTATGTATTTTGTTATGTACTCACAATATTGCGATTATGTTTACCAGGATGTCTTAATTTTGTTTCAATTGTTGTTTCACTTTGGGTACCATCTTGATGAATAAGTTGTGTCTGTAATTATTAATATTATAATGTAATATAATATATTTTATGTTTTAATATTATTTAAATCTATAATACCATTTTTATGTAGCCATATGCAAAACCTTGTGGATGATGAAAAGACGCAATTGCTCTTAACTCTATGGCTTCGGATGGTGAATATCCTCTTTCTATAGTTGAACAAGCCCATCTTAAAAATAAGAATTATCAGAAGATGTGTATTTCTATCTTTATATAATTTAAATTAATATAACCACCTTAAATTTTTTTCTTTTTTATGAATTACTATGCTTCGACCAAGTATACTTGTTGGTCCAAATAAAGGAAGCATTGTATCATTGAAGGTTTTTACATATCTTTTTCTGTTTTCTAAAGTACCAAACTTTCCACTGAGGTCACCCATTTCATACTGATCAGTTGTTCCTTCTCCTGGAGATAGTATGTTATTTACATTGACATCAAATGGATTCCAATGTCCGTATAAGGATGTACTTTCACATGGAAATTCTAAATCTTGTTCAATTGGGGTCTAAAATGTAAAAACTGTTATTAAAATAAATAAGAATGTAATTTTATTATTTACGTGATGTAAATAGTAAATTACCATATGTACGTGATATCCACTCATTTTTCCATGTAGGCCATCAAGATTTAGTTCTACATTTGTTATATCATATTCATTTTGTTGTAAGAATTCTAATTTTCCTCTTAATGAAATAGTTTCTCCATTTCCAAACCAATCTCTTGCTACCGCTTTGCGGCGATATGTTTCACTAATTCTATATAGAATTGTTGATATTTTAATGACAATGATAGAATGTATAATAGAAATATTTTTTATAAAATCTCTTTCTTCTATCGAATTACATTGAACATGCTAATCTTTCTCCTCTTATGCGAGGTCCATGGTTATCATATATCACTAAACTTTTACCCAATATGCTATGGGGACCTGATAAAGGTAACATTATATCTGTGAAGAGTCTTCGAGTTAGTAAGATCCCATGAAGTTTTCTTCCAGCAATATCGATTGTACCATGTCTTGTTAAATCACCTACACGACATAATGATACTTCTGACATTGAGCAATATTCATTGAAACTTGAATTCCATTCTACCTAATAAATTTAAGAATAATATTTTTAGAAAAGCATTATACATGTATTATGTATAAAAAACAAATATAATTAGAGTTATTGTACTTTGTAGGGATTGTAAGGTTCACCAGTACTGAGGCATCTGCCTGTCCAGTTATAATAATCTTTGCCTGGCGGATTTTCATGGATCATCCATCTATATATTCATTATCAAATTGAATAATTTGATATAATAATTTTTTATAGTATGTATTTTGAAATATTGTACCTGTGTAGCTCTGAATTATTTAAAGCATTACCGTCTGCATGAACTAAATTTTCAATTATAATAGTAGTATCCATTTGGGGATCATTTTTGGGTTGGCGGAAAATTATTTTTCCAACAATAGGATATCTATATATTACTTGTGCAGTTATCATTTGTATTTGTCCAATATTGTCTGGCAAATAAAGATTCAAAGTGCCACAAATCCATGGTATGATACTTTTATTATCAGTTTCATTATACCTGATGAAGAATGCGCGATTTTTTTAAATATAATAATAATAAGACTGAGAATGAAGCAGTAACTATAGAAAGTATGTGTAAATAAATACTTGTGAAGGACTAGACTTCTGTGAATTACACTATACATTCCTGAAAGTGGAAGATACGTATCCCAATATATTCCACTAAGTTTAGCACTCCCTGGTAAGATATCATAATGATATGATCCTTCTTTACGACCTTGAAGTTTTCCAGAAAGGTCACCAATAGCATATTGATCTTGAGTTCCAAGTCCTAATATACATTATATGGATATTGTTAAATAAGTAAACTGAAATAAAGTAACAGTTTTATTTATTTACCTGCTGGTGGTACATCCGTTATATTAATATTGCTTGGATTATATATTTTTTTAGTTGTTTCACATATTTCGGTAGAATTATTTGAAACTTTTATTGGATCTGGAGGTAATTCATGAATATTATATGATTTTATTTTAGTAGCATAGCGTAATCGTGTTTCTAAATCATTAATTGGTGTTAATGATACGTTAACCCATGTTGGATCAAATGGAGTTACTTGAGTTAGGGATACTTCTCCTTTAATACCATGGGCATTAATTAAAGTTCTAAATAGTTCAAATATTATAAAATTAATCTGATAAGTAATCTTCAATTATATAAATTTTTAATTAAAGATAATTTAGAAAATAATATCTTTACAGTAATAAGTTTTACTTACTTGGCAAAGATAGGTTTTCTATGATTAATTTTACTGCACAGTAAAATGGAATCATCATGTCTTGGGTGAAATATAACTAAATATAATTGACGATGAGGTCCAAGCAAATCAGTAGAAGGTAATAGAGACAATTTTGAATCTTTGTATACAGTTTTATATTTGTTATGATGACCTACAGCTATTTTTATCTTGCCCAAACGCTCATCAATGTCACCAATTGCTTTACCATTACCAGCATTATCAGGATCAAATACGGTTTGTAAAATGTTGCAATTTGATTTATCTGAATAATAAATATTAAATAAAAATAACTTAATGAAAATAAATTAGTCATTTCAAATTCAATATATTCTATAAAAGAAATTGTACCTTTACTGATATCAAAAATGTCCGTTACATAAATTTTCCAATGATGTTCTGTGTATTTTGTATCTTGTAATTGTATTTTGTTATTAACATGATACAAATTTATATAAATTATTGTATCGCTAGTATTATCACCACCATGACCACCCAACCATCGAAACCATACATTTCCCGCTACACTTTCGAGGAAACGTGCTTCCGCAAATTTTTCCACGTTCTTTTCTAATACCTAAGAATATTTAAAATCATAACTTATATAATGTGAGGTGTTAATTTTCTTCTTTGCTCTTTGTATTTTTATACTTGAATAATTACCGTTATCGAAGCACAAATAGTTCTAGATGAATATGTGTCTTGAAGAATTAGACCTTTCCCCCATAAACCCATTTCTCCGGTTAAACTTATGCCTGAAATTTCCACTGATCCTGTTTCATTTCCGGGCATATCAATTGGTCCAACAAGTTCCGTTAAATCGATAACGCTACATTTATTTTATACAAGTGTTTTTTAATATGAGTGCTCACTAATATGTCGGAAATAAATTTTTAAATTAAAACAAGAAAAATACCTTTCTCCAATATATTGTCTACTGCATCTATCGTTTATACGTGTGTAATCAACAGGGAATTGAGTAACTGACCAAAGCCATTGTTGGTCTGGGTACTGAAGAGTCGTTTGAAGTGAAAATCGAATCTTTACAGATGTTTCTGAGGCTTTTTCAAATCGAATTTCTCCATGAAGCCCGCCAGAAGATATATACGCAGCGAGACGTAATGACGATCCGATCGTAACTACAAGAAAATAAGTACACAACTCATTGATATCGATTTAGATTGATTTAGATAAGTTTATTCAGCAATTTTTATTACTTCGATTATTTTCATACTTTTTTAGCGAATTTTCCAAAATTTTAAGAACAGTTTTAAAGTAACACTCTTAGAAATAATATATATATCCTTTTTATATGTACTTTCACTCACCGTAGTTTAGTAAAAATAGCCACCACATTTTGTCGTATCATAAAATCAAATTTAAAGCATTTTGTCTAAAATAATTTAAGTCTTACTTGTTAACTGTTTGTGATCTAACATTTGTGATCTAGCTAAACTACACTACAAGCTGTTACCTTACAATGAAAACCAGTCAAGGCAACGTTGTTTGTACTTTCTTATTTCTCTGAGCGGCTGTGGTGGGAGTACGGTGCTCCGAGTACCGTGAAGACGAAAAATGGTACGTGACTTTCTTATTGAGAAAGTATACGAAGTTGTAGGCGTCATTTATAGAAATACTTTATAAAAGATTATAGATTAGAAACACGTTATGTATTGTGTTTATATAACGTAAATATCGATAAAATAACGAGAATAAAATAATGCACAGCTCAATGTTGTTAGATTAAAATTAAAAGTTGGGAACTTTGTTCCCAAAGTATATTGAACCCAAATAAAATAATATATTTAATTTATTTTACATGTTATATTGATATTGTTATTGTAATTAGTATTCGTAGTATTCGATAGAAGAATGATGTAAACATTTTTTCCTAAAAATAAATGAAACAAAAATATCTAAAAAATGCATTACTTATAATATGTATAGATACATACGAAATATTGCAAAATATGTGAACGGAATTCCAGTGACATATTTCAATCACATTAGAATAAGAAAAACGATTTAAATATGTACTTCCAATATGACTCTCTCTAGACCACACTACATATATTTGTATTGTATTTCACAGAAATTGTTCAAAGTGAGCATTGATGAGTATGAAATACAAGACGTCGTATTGTAAGCTGTCTTAGGACACTGTGTCACTTAAACTTGTTAGATATTCATTAGCAATTCTCAGCAATATCTATCTATGTCGAATATGTCAAATTAAAGATTTGTATGTATCTTTGTAATAAATTTACTATTATTTTTTCAGATTAATTATTTAATGTGTTTTAACATTACGTTGAACTTTTACGGAAACGAACGAGTTTCTATATAGTGATCTTAAAGCCAGTGCTCTAAGCCATAATAAATAATGAACAATTAATTCTGTCAGACTAGTTTATTATTAGACGTACAATAGTGGTAAATAATTAATTGTCTTTTCTGACTTGATAAAAAATTTGATTCTTTTGCTTTGTTCATGAGTTGAATTTTATAATAATAAAATAAATTCAATAGATATTATATAAATACAGGAATTGTTAGTTATTTAAATTCCTGTAATTAATACAGGAAGATGAATGATAATATATATATCGAAAATTTGATAAGGTATACTGAATATTCTAATGTGTTCTCTTCTCAAATATCGGAGTTATTTTTAGTAACCACGTGCTTTGATTATTCCGATGGAAATCAAAGAGGAAATTCATGTTCTGGAATGAATAATCTTTGAAAATTTTGACTCACTACTGTATCTTGTTCGTTATTACATGCAATGTTTATTTTTATAATTTTTACAATTTCCATCGCACGATAAATTTATTTATTGTTACATCACACANTATACCACGATAAATTTATTTATTGTTACATCACACATAATATGAACTCTAATATCAAAGTCTAATATTAAAATTCGCAAATTTTACAGATATTTAATAGATTCTTCTATTATTAATACCACAATTTTTATAATTTTCTTCTTTTCGAATTACAAATTTTTAAAAGAAATTAATTTTTCTTATTTATTCGTAAATTTATCGTATGTAATAATTGTAATGTAGATAATAAGAGATATCAGTCTGAATGATCGCGTTAATTCCTTTGACTTGCAGTAATACGGTGATGAAATTAGGACAGCACTTTTGCACCACTGATGACCGCAAATGGTGACGGAAGATTTCTTCGACGATCTCGAGGTGACGGAGGGCAACAGGAAGAGCAACGCCGGGACACTGTCATAATCACTTTACGAACATTCTTGACTTATATTCTTGTTCTGAAAAGCAAATCTCGGCTGAAAAAATGCTGTAAAGCGTTGGTCGCCGGTACAATCCTCGGCAAACTGTTTTAGTCGAAACATCGAAAGGGTTGCTATTTTGAGGTGGCTCGCACTAAATATGGTCAGATAGGCGTTGGCGTTATACCCGGGCAAGGCACCCCTGCTCAAGCACCAGCCATGTAGTGGGGGAGATCCACCAAAGTTACTTAGACAAGTTCACCTCTATGATTCGGACAGTTGGTTCGTTGTGACCATCTCGTACCATCCTCTTACAAACCAACTGTAGCCATGGTAAGTAAACGCCGAATACACCATGATACAACCGTAAAGTGATTTCGGATTCAGCCGGTTAGGAAATACACGAAAAGTCTTCTTCGTTGAATTTCTCCTAAACAGTGGAATATATAGAGAGAAACGAAATGTTCCATATCGTACACGTGACTAGTGATGGAAATATATATATAAAAAAAAAAAAAAAAAAAAAAAAAAAAAAAAAAAAAAAAANTGTTAATGAAGTGTGAACAGTGTTCTTCTTCGTTAGATTTTTGGCTGTTAGCCCTTCCATTTGTTGAACGTTATTATTTGCTTTCCAATCTGTGCGTTCGAATTGTGCTGCTGGATTTTAGATAGATCGTTGCGATGTTCTACTTTTCTATTCTTCACTAACTGGCATTTGAATGTAACCGTATATCTAAGTTAATGGACTTTTAATATATAGTTCAATTTTGTTTACATAAAGATCTGTATTATCAAAATTAAATTCGATTGATGATACGAACTTCCGTATATTTGCTGGATATATTGTAAAAACAAGAGAATTACATAACTACGTAGTAACTTGAGAGGCTGTACGGGATAAAACGGTCTATATTTGTCTTGGCTTCTTTTCAACTATACTGTGGATGATAGAAAGATCCTATTTTTAACTCTTACGAGCAACGCCTTCCGAATTTTCTTCAACGTTGTTCAAGCCCACTGCCAACCAAATATTAGATAATAATTTGAAATTATTATGGCGCTTGTTATATAATTACTTCAGCTATAATTTTCTTCCCGCAGAATTGAAATTTAACACTAAACGTATCAAGCAGGGTCAAACGACCTCTTTCCAAAATTTACTTTAAAATCGTACATTCGTTGTTATTTCTTTCGCTAATCTGACTTTTTGTAAATTCTTATATTATCCGATTGTTCAATTTCTCGTTTTCTGTTTTTCTCTTAGCTTATTTTTTACCGAGAAAATTTCTTTATAGGTATATGTAAAATATGCCGGTACGTTTAGTGTTAATCAAGATTTGTATTTATTTTCGTCTTGGTTTCCTCTCTCGAAGCAAGTTGTATTAAATATTTCGTCGAGTTCATTCTTTCACTTATTTTACATCTACAAGAATTGAAATACTTACAGAAATGTCACGAAAAAGATGTGGAAAATTTTTCAAAATTCTTTACAAATTGAACATTTTTTATTTATTCTGAATTTGATATTTCATTTGTAACAGTTAAATATTGGAGAATACTTAATTTTTTTTTGGTAAAATGCGTATCTTAATATCCGAGGAATTGTATCAAATCACACGTTTATTCGTAAATGAACTAAATGGTATAAAAAGAAAAAAGTAAGCCCAAGTTTATCTAAAATTTTTATTTTTATAATTTCGGTTCTAATAAATGTTACGCGAAATTTCAGGCGGATAAAGAGAAGAAGAAGAAGACTAAAAAGAAGGAGGAGCCAGCTCCTCCTCCACCAGAGCCAGAGCCAGCACCACCAGCAGAAGAAAAACCACCAACTCCTACGAGTACCCCTAAAGACTCTGGTTCTACTAGAGCAAGTAGTCGAGGTAGTCGTAAGGCTAAACGCGCTGGATCCAGCGTGTTTTCTATGTTCACTCAAAAACAAGTTGCCGAGTTTAAAGAGGTATATCCAAGTGACATTTTACAGGCTATCTTGGCATAACTTGATTTCGAATCATTTCTAAAGTATAAAATTTACAATGAAATGTTGTATGAAATGTAGTACGGAAAAACATTTTATACAAAAGTCGCATGATTTGCAGGGGCACATTATGTGGCGCATGAATTTGTTTTATAAATCGAGGCGTATATTTCGGATATTTTAAGGTCATCTTTACTTTTCTTTTTTTACACCTTTTTAGAATGATATGTTTTTTAATTTATCGAGCTGCATCGATTAACGAATCAAAAAATGTAATTGTTTTTCTTTAAATCAGTAGAGGCGACCTTGAAATTTTGGAAACATAAAAAGTTTTATTATACAACGTGCATTACTTATTCGAAGTGATCAAGTTACGCGGACCGGCCTGNGCATTACTTATTCGAAGTGATCAAGTTACGCGGACCGGCCTGTATACGAATAATTATCCAAAAATCTGGCACTATGCAATAAATAGTAAAACTTTCATGCCTAATATCTGTTGTTCACAAATATCACAATTTCTCCGAAGGAAAATGAATTGTTTCATTATATATTCGCGAATGTATCCGTGAGTATGTAATATGAGAAACTAAATGAAAAATATTAACATATTGGTAGCTAATCGGGTAAATACACAATTACGTTAAATGCACAATTCTTTTTAAAGTCATGCAATTAATTTAAAATTAACATATAGAACGTTTCAAATTTGCAACGGTGTGCATTTAAGGGTTGAAACTGAACATCCTTTGATCAAATGAAATTATCGTTATATACACTATTGTTTACAATGTAATGTTAATATGTTAATGTGTTGCAAAGTCAATTGATTTATTTTCAACTGAACAAAATTAAGATATGCTAATAGTTCGAGTTGTAATTAATAATACCTTATATCTGATTCTGTTCAATTGTGTTCACCAGGCATTCCAACTTATGGATCAAGATAAGGATGGTATAATTGGAAAGAACGACCTCCGTGCAACTTTTGACAATGTTGGTCGTCTGATTACTGATAAAGAACTAGACGATATGCTAGCTGAAGTCCCTGTCCCTATCAATTTTACTCAATTACTCAATTTGTTCGCAACTCGCATGTCGGGATCAGGTATCAACATATATTTTTACCAGAATAATACGATTACTTGACCAGTTCATGTACGTATATTAAAATTGATCGTAATTTTTTTTTTTTTTTTGCTTTAGGTAGCGACGATGATGAAACCGTAATTGCTGCCTTCGCTACCTTCGACGTAAATG
>NIPQ01091748.1:0-22308 GCA_002806875.1 Lepidotrigona ventralis hoosana
ATATATATATATATATAGAATCTTACAGGAATACCAAGATGTTCTTGGTCCATATTTATAAGTTTCATTTCATATTCTGCAAGTTTTTCTTTATTTGGTGATTCAAATATAAATGTAATATTTTCTGGATTATCCACTGCTCGCAATGTTACTGTGTCTTCTGAACCAGCACATCGTAGAATTTTGGACATGCTAAAAACATTTTGTTAATTTTCATTTATTATTTAAAATTAATATAACTTCATTTTGTTATGTAAACATAATAAGAACATAAAACACTTTGTTCTTATCAAAAGATAGAATTAAAAAACAAATACTTCTTTTGTTTAAAAGTATCTATTCTTTATTCTATTATAAAAAAAAAGAAAACATAACCTTCATATATTTTACATTGAAATTATCTTACCACGCAATGCTCATACCCATTGATAAATTTCTATCGCATCTATATTTATCAAAACCATCACTTCTAAGATTAAGAGAAACTAAAGAGACATGAGCATTGTCCATAGCTTGTACTTGGATACCCGAATCAGAACATTCGAAGGTGGCTTCAGTTAAAAGATCTTTTATTGCATCTAACACCTTTTTCAAAATCGCACTCTGTACTAAACGTGCTTCAAACATTTTTACTAATTTTTCCCAATTTCTGGTTCACGCAATTGATGAGTGTACCGACAATTAAAAGTTGCACTACACTGATAACGATACCCGCGCTTTCTTACCGCCGAATTACCAGGAAGTAGATGGCACTTCGTTCCGGAAATTACATTTACTTTCCAAATTTTGATTTTCCCATAAAGTATTGTTTTACACTTCATTCATTTATTGTTAATTTCAATAAACACTGCCAATGTAATATAAATTGTAATTTGTTTATTTTATGTAAAAAAAAAAAAAACAGTCCCTTTGTATGTCATTTGTGATATATATGTAAATTTGAATTTTGACATACAAGTCGCTAATATAGTAGAATAGTAACGCAAGTAAAAAAAAAAGAATTTGCAATTTATGTAGTATCTCGTACAAAATGTTTAAAAAGAAAAAGAAATTAATTAAAAATATAAGGTTTCTCATTACAAAGTAAATCTTAAAGAATATTAAGATTTACATTAATTAATCTTGAAAAAAATATTTTCAAAGAAACTAAAAATATGGAAAATAATTTTAATGAGATATTCACAATTGTTTACATAAAGAATTTTATGGATATATGTAAGCGTAAAAATTTATAAAGTAAAAACATATTAGTACAAAAGTATTCAAATATAACTCAGCTACTAACATTATACTTAAATAAATGCAGTCTCACTTGTTATACATTTCGCTTTTGAACTAGAATTATTTACACATTGTAATTTTTTTAAATATATCGGATATTAATCAGTGTAGGAATTCAATTAATTCAATATATTAAAAACCAGTCATGTTTTCTAATTCACTGAACATTTGATCAAGATGCTGAAACAAAATATATAAAAAATTAATATGTTATTTACAGATTTATTTTATTTTTAATATATATGTAGTGATTAAATTTTACGTACATCAGATGGTAGTTGATTATCTTCTGTAACATCTTCTTGTTTATTATTCAATGATAAGTTTCCACTTTCATCTATATCTTCCTCATCATCTTCATAATCGTCTTCGTTATCATCATCATTGTCATCTGAATTATCTTCTTCTTCTTCTTCGTCATCATCATCGTCATCGTCATCTACATCATCATCTATATCATCATCAGATCGAATATTACATGACATTTCCATTTCTTCATAATCTTCTGGCTCTTCCTTGATTTCTGTAAGCATTATCGTTTCTGCAACCGATTCTTTTTCTGTTGAACAAGTTTCTCTTTCTGACGGAGCTTCAGAGGCTGAAGGTATTTGAGATGATTGACCAGCCTAAAAAAAAAGTTAATTTTTAATCTTCCTTACCTATTTTCCGAATGCAAAGGAAACAATATATATATATATATATTCACCAAAAATATATATACTCACCCATGGTTGTTGTTGCTGTGTTGATTTAGCTGATGCAACCGAGGTTGGTATAGAGGAAGAAGATGATTGTAAATTTGCATTTTGTTCTTGAATGGTGTTTTGAACCTGAGATAGTGTTTTACTTTGCACTTTACTAGGATTATCTTGTATTCTATTTTCTACATCAGTTTCTAATTTTGTTCCACTTTTCTCAGTATGATTAGCTTTTTGTTCTTTTTTTACTTGTGAATTACTATTTGGTTCTTCTTTAACCTTTTTAACATTAGGTTTAGGTTCTCCAGGAAGACAAGTATTACCGCGCTGTCTCCTAAACCTAACAATAATACTTCTGGTATCCCACATTAAATTATGTGCTTGTTTATAAGCAGATATAGATTCATCTACACTGTTATACCTTATAAAAGCGTATCTATGAAACAAATCAAAATATGTATTATAGAAAAATATATGTGATATTATTATTACAAATTTTACAAAATAAATAACTTACCGAGTATTTCTCATTTTCTGTGCATAACCTACATCTACCCGAGCAGCTGTTGGAAATTTACTTTTTACTTCATTAACATTAACAGATTCTGGTAAATTTCCTATATATAATGTATAAGGATCTATTTCTTCAGGCATGGGATTATCTTCATCCCTTAGAGATTTTCTTTCAACTTTCAGATGACCTACTCCAAAAGGTATCTTTTCCAATTCTTTTATAGCTTCGTCGATATCAACACTTTCTGCCATCTGTATAAAACAATATCTAGGACCACTAGGACTTTGAAAATGAATATTTTGTATACCAGGGTGAAATTCCCTAACAATATCCTTATTCAAATCAGGATCTGGAAATTTAATTATTAAACTCTGTGCTTTAACTGTCTTGTTATATTCATTTTCAATTTTCAAAGCTCTTTCTGCATCTTCTCTATTCCATGGACGACTAGGATAACTTTGGGACATAGGTTTTCTTTGTTTATTCTTCTTAACAACAACTTCTTCCTAAAATAAATAATGAGTAATTAAATAAAATAAATTGATTATTATTGATCTTGTTCCTTACCAGAACAACTTTAACTTCTTGATCCGAAGTTTCATCTCCGTGCCTGTTTGTCAAAATTCCTGGTGGTATAGGAGGCAAAGGATGATTAGGAAGAGGAACAGGCATGTGATTCATAATTGTATCGCCTGTAGATGGAGTGTAATTATTTCTTTGCCACTCCAAACCAAGACTGTTACTCAATGTTGCGCCAAAATATGCTGCTTGATCAAATTGACCCTGAGCATGTCCAAACCGAGCAAGTCTTCTATTTTTACGATGAAAATTATTTCTTTGAATATATATACTATTTTTATTGTGTGTAAACCTTTCTCTTCTCATGCAGTTACCTCTGAGAGGCATTTCTCTTTGAAATGAACTTGCAGTCATATCACGCGGAGGTAGTGGAGGTAAAGGAGATGTTTGAGGTGTTATCCATTGCCATGGTGCAGAAGGATGTGTCCATGCTTGTATTGGTGTAACTTGAGAAGGCACTGGTCCAAATACATGTGGAGGTGGTGGAACACCACTAGAAGGAGGAGGTGGCATAGGAGGTAACGGTGGTTGTCCTGGTAGAGGTTGTGTAACAGTTGAAGGAGATGAAGAGGATGAAGTGTAAACAGGATAGGAACTTTCATATCCAAAATTAATACACTCTTGCTTAACAAAAGATCTTTTTGTTTCCCCATTTTCTTCAGTTATCTAAAAAGTGAACAATTATGAATTAAAACTAGGAAAATTTGGTTATCATAAAATATATAAAATTATTCGTTAAATATTATCAATATTGAAAGATTGAGCCGGTTTGTTAAATATATAAAAATATTCCACAGAACCGCTGTCAAACTAACCTTTCTTAAGAATAATATTTATTATAACTATTATTATTACTATTATTATTACTGTAAAATTATAAAAAATAAAAGAATAAATTTTTACCGAACGTTTCATACTGAAGATAGGACTGCTGGCAATCTTTACAGAAAAATTTCGTTCCCTAAATTATAATGTAAATACATTGTATGATAAAACGAGAACCACTCGTGTCAACCTAGTGGTTATTAAAATACAGGGATACCAACCCTTATTTCAAACATTCTTATGTTAAACAAACAGATGATTATGATTTCTTATAATTATTACAGAAATAATATGTTTCTGCTTTTCCTATATATACATGATTTCTTAAACATATATTGAATAAAATTTTATTTTCGTTTATAAATTATTTTATATTTCTAGTAAGTTTGATTGAATATCTTATACACGATTTATTTTACGTATAATACTTTATTTGAAAGGACTTCATAATAAAAATGACTAAACCGATTATATATTTATCGAAATGTTAGAAAAAAATGTTAGAAAAAAAACAATTGTNAAATTTTAAAAAAAAAAAAAAAAAAAAAAAAAAAGAAGAAAGTAAAAGATGAAACAAATGCAATCGGTGTCGTTAAATCAGATAAAATGATACATTACATTAAAAAAAATTCCTGCAACATTGAAATAATATTAGCTCTACACCAAAAAGAAAAAAGTTAAAAAAAATTAGATATAGAATCGTGTTTCTCAATTGTTTCTTTTTCTTTTTTTTTTTAATAATATTGTAATATAGTCATAACTGATGATCTTTCATTCTTCACCTAATTACCTTGTTTAAAATTTTGTTGCGGCAATCTCTCGGTGTGCGCCGACTCAATTTCACGTTTCTATCTTAGGGAAAGGAAATTTCGTGTAAAAATTTTGCCGACAGATGCCCTTGCAGTTAGTTCACTGAACGAGCATATTGTACGTGTAGTTTGTGTGACATGGCTACGAGTAATACAGAAGAAATTGAGGTATTTTTTTCTAACATTTGTCGAATATTAGGTATATTATAGAGATAACACGATAGATCTTTCAACTGTATCTATGATTCAAACATTAGAAAAAAAATGAAACATTTTTTTTTAAAGCAGCGTGGTCACTTCAATGTGCCTCTTACCCCCCCCCCTCCCATCTACTCCTAGCATGGTGAAAACTGTCTAACGAGTTTAAGAAGAAAGACATATTCTATTACTGATATTAAAATAATTTTCAATATCATTTCAATTCATTTGATTCATATGCAATATGAAGTTTAATCGTTAATATTTAATATATGTATGAAATGAATGAAATTAGTGAAAAAAGGACATTCACAGATATCTCACTGGGATTAAAAAGTCTGCGTGTGAAATTAATCATTTGCAGGAAGTTGAGAGGAAGGAGCAAGAAGTAGTAAACTTTGATGAATTCCCGCCAGAGGTTTTAATCAAACATCCACTTCAACATACTTGGACCCTTTGGTATTATGAACCAGACAGAAATAAAACATGGGAAGAGAGTCAAAGAAAAATTACGAGCTTTGATACAGCTGAAGATTTCTGGAGGTAAAGATCTTCTTTTGAAATTCAATGATACTTGATTGTTCGTTATTCTTATAGCTTTTTTTTTTTTTATTAATAATACTTGTATTTTGATAGTTTATACAATCACATAAAGGCAGCATCAGAATTAAGACAAGGTTCTGACTATAGTATGTTCAAAGAAGGAATCAGACCTATGTGGGAAGATGATGCAAATAAATGTGGCGGAAGGTGGCTTATAAACTTAGAAAAAAAGCAAAGAAATACAGATTTAGATCATTTTTGGTTAGAAATTCTTTTATGTATGATTGGTGAAGCATTTAACGAATATTCTGATGATATTTGTGGGGCTGTTGTAAATATAAGGACAAAAGGAGATAAACTTGGTGTATGGACTGCAAATGCCAATAGTGAAGAGAGCGTTATGGAAATCGGGTAAATAATAACATATATTTCTGTGAAAAAATTTATTTACACATAAACTAATTATTTCATTGTTTTTTTCTACAGACGCAAATTAAGAGAAAGATTAAAAATTTCATCAAAAGTTACTATAGGCTACCAAATACATAAAGATGTTATGGTCAAAGTAGGAAGTCAAACAAAGAATGCCTATATTGTTTAAATCCTATTAAACTTATGTTACTATCACTATTCATTAAAATTTTTTCAACTAATATCACATATACATTATTAATGTGGATATTACTCAAAATTTAGATTACAAAATCAAATAAATTAAACAAAAATTTAATGAAAAATTTTTAAAATCTAAATTTTTATCATAACTATATATTTTCTTAGTAAAATCACTGAACAACAGTTAATATGTATAAAATTTATATCACTATAATATATAATTTAAAAATAGATTATAAAACGTATAAATACAGGTTGCTGTATTTTTTTTTTTAAATACAACACATTTACAATTACTATTATAACTTTTGATTGAGCAATTTTTCTATGTTATTTATACTATGTGAATAAAAACTGTTATAAAAGATCTTTTTGAAAAAAACCTATATATTAGGTTGTCATTTCTAAATGGTGAATGAAAATACAGCAACCTATTTCACTTTAAGGTAGCCTAGTAATATTTAATAATGTTTTCATAATTATTTGAAAAATGATTATGTCTAAGTTTTTCTTACAAATATATTAAAAACATAAGTTACTTTTTATGCATGTTATCTTTTTATTTTCAATTTCCCTTAAATTATTAATCATTCAATTTTAATTTTCTAATATTAGTTTCTCAACAAGTTCCTTCAGATCTCTACGTCTTGCTTTCTCTAAAGCATTTATTAAATTTATTTTCCAATTATTGTTATTATATTGGGTCATATATAATTTCAAAGCCTAAAAATGATTTATGTTATTTTTATGTAACAATGTTTGTGTAAAATAAATCCATGTTATAATTACATCTTACTTCATAGCTCTGCTCTTTTAAATTAAAAGGATATTTGTTTTCAATAATATCAATTTGGTATTCAGGTATATCTAAATGTCTAACAGTATCTCTCCAAGAACGACCAATTCTTTCACTTAAGTGTGATAATACTTGAAAAATATTTTTCTTTTTAATTTTATGGATATTACATTACAATAATAATGTATGCATTCAATAAAATAAATTGTTCTTACATGTTTGTTGTAACATAGTTTCTTGTGTACAAACAATCTTTTTTTGATCTTCATATTGTAACGTAAATTCATTTTCATGCTTGTTAGATGTTGTTTGTAATGAACTATTTTCATGAACAGTTGTATTTGATATTTCACATTTGTCCTTATTTGTATTTTCTGTTATTTAATAATTATTTATCATAATTAAAAATACATTATCAAAAGTTTAAAAAATAGAAAAAAATAATAAATGTTGACATTAACTTACCATTTGTTTTTTGATACATATTACAAAACAAAGAATATGATGTATTTTTAATAGAAATATTATAATCCTTTATTTTGCTCTGTAAAGACTCATTTGAAAAATAATTTGAAATATGTAAAAGTGGTTTCACATTATAACAGCTTAAAATATCACGTTTTTCTAATATTTTCACTAATGTTGTTAAATCTTTAATCTGACTTAATTTGCGATTTGAATCTATATACTGCATATAATATTCCTTAAGTGTATTCAATGTATTTTTATTAATGTGATATTGTGCAGCTGATAAGAATTCTTCTCTTAAATATATATATATCTGTTCCATTTCTATAATTACTAACAAAAGGATTCCCCTTTCATTAATACTTTATGTATGTTTGTCTTTGCTTTATCTTTGTGTTGTCTTCAAATTAATTTAGAAGCATTTATACATTCTTATACATATTGCAATTAATATTACCCTAATTTGGTTTCATTGAATTAACTTAACAAATTTTATAATAATATTGTGGAGTATAACAAAATAATCATAAACGTTAGTTTTTACAAAGTTGGTAGATAGTGTAATTATTAGGTCCAAATTTAATTTTAATATTCGAATTTTTTTAAACAAATTTTAAACATTTAAGGATACTAATGACTGACATAACAAAATAATTGATACTGATTACACTTTTCTTGGTTAAATTGTCAATCACTAGAAACTAGTAATTAATAACATAAAGCACCAAATGCCATATATTTTTAAGGATTATTTACATGAAAAAATTTGACCTATCATATATATCTAATGTTTAATATTTAAATTAATGGAATCTTTGTTATATCTTTGTAATATTAGAATGATTATAATTTATAAGTGAAATTAATTTATAGCTATTTGATTTTAAAATCAATGTTTATATATATATATATATATATAGAATGTACTGATGCATACTATGTATGTAATATTCATAAAAACTAACCTTAAACTTGTTAAACTTGTAAAACACGTGGATACATTCTTGAAAGATTTATGTTATAAAAATTGCTAAATATGAATAAAACACAGAAAGTGCAATATTTAATTGTTGATACAAGTGCTTTCATTCGGAATGCACCTTTGCAGGTGAAGTTTTTCTTATATAAATGTAATGTTAATATGATTTACCTATTTTTTTTATATATGTCATTAGTAGGATTTTATATGTCATTAGTATCATTAGTAACAATTATTATTAGATTGCGGATTAGATTATGCATCCATAGAAAAAATTTAAAAAAAATTTCACGAAGTTTTGTGAAATTCCGTGAAAAATATATAAAATAGATGCAGTATTTCTTTATAATATTTACGTAAAACTGTCTATCGAAGTTTTAGTTCTTTAATTACATTCTCAAAAATATGAACTTGTTGTCGTATAATTTTGTAATATTGTATAACTGTTAGTAATGTAATAACAAAATATATGAATTCTAGGATATTGGTGTAAACATAATAACAGAGCAAGATGTAGTAAATGAAGTTACAAGTAAAAGACAATTGAGAAGACTTGTTGTTTTACCATATGACTTAAAAATACAAAATGCATATCCTGAAAATATTAAATTTGGTAAGAAGATTTGATTTTATTGAAATAATATTTTAATATATAATGTTTATTAATTTCTACTTAATATTTACAGTAATAGAATTTGCTAAAAAGACTGGTGATTACAGTAGTTTATCAGCTACTGATATAAAAATAATTGCATTAACATATCAGCTAGAAAAAGAAAAAATAGGAATTGATCATTTAAGAACTGAACCAATAGTAACACAGACTGTAGATTCTAATGCTGAAAAATCTGAAGATCTTCATACATCCTTAGCTGGTTTTTATATGCCAAGGAAAAAAGTAAATGTTTCTTTGATTAAAATAGTATAATAATTTATTAAATATTTATTATATTAATTAAATTTTTTTAATGCTCAGGAAGATATTGATGAAGAAAATATAAAAGAATGTGATGATGAAGAATCAAAACAAGAAAAATACTCAGAAAATAATCACAAGAAAGAAATAGCAATAAATTTGAGAAATTGTGTAACAAATATTAATCTTGAAGAAACAGAAGAAGAAGAATCTGAATCAGATTATAAGGAATCTTGTAGTGTTAGTGAATCTGATTATGAAACAGCAGAGTCTGAAATAGATCAGAACAGAACAGAAGATTTGTCTACTAAATTTTCAAGATTAACTTGTGAATCAACAAATTTTATAGTTCAAGATAAAGATGATATTAAACATAATGTTGATGACATTCTGATTCCAATTAAAGAAAACAATGATAATACAGATAAATATAATGAGTATAAAAATAATAGAAATGATGATAACAATGATAATTATGAGTATGAAGATGATGACGATGATGATGACAGTGGTTGGATAACATCTGGTAAGATTCTTCAATACCTCATATAACTATACTATATATAAATAAAGTATCTCTTTTTTTATTTTAGGAAATATTAGCCGTATAAAGAAAGAACTTGATTCAGATTTTCTTGAACAAAAATCTGTAACTATTGCATGTTTAACAATGGATTTTGCTATGCAAAACGTTTTAAAACAAATAGGATTAAATGTGGTTGCATTAGATGGAAGAATAATTAAACAAATGCGGACATATATTTTTAGATGCCATGCGTGTTACAAAACCACTAGTATTATGACAAAAATTTTTTGTCCTAATTGTGGTAATAAGACATTAAAAAAGGTTGCAGTTACATTAAATGAAGCAGGAAAACAAGAAATTCATATCAATTTCCGGAGGCCACTTTCAAAAAAAGGAAAAAGAGTATGGCTTTCATATTTTTCCATTTTTCTATTATATATATTTACTCAATATAGTAATATTCTATACAAAAATTTAAAAAATTTCTAGTTTTCTTTACCGCTTCCAAAAGGTGGAAAACATGCAAACAATCCAATACTCTGTGAAGATCAACCATTACCTGATCAAAGACCGTCAAGACTAGCACGTACTAAAAATAATCCTTTAGAAGATGATCATATAGCTGAATACTCTCCATTTGTTATGCGTGATGTACATTCTAAATCAGCTATGTTGGCTATAAAGGCAAAAGGTCCTGCTAAATATTGGATGCAAAGAAATCCAAATGAAGTTAGAAGAAGGAAATAATTATTATGTCCTTATTTATATTTAGATAATAAAAAAATATAAAATAACATATATATAAATTAAATATTATCCGCCTTTATTTTTATTTTCACATACCAATATTTTAACTAAATGTATGAGTTTTAAACTGTAATTAATAAACATATAAAGTTTAAAAAATCATCAGTTTTATTAATTATTACATATAAAAAAAAATTGCCCCGGGTGAGGATCGAACTCACGACCTTAAGATTATGAGACTTACGCGCTGCCTACTGCGCTACCGAGGCTAGTGTGTTTTGTGTATTTTTGTAGAATAATAATATTAAGAAGGATTTAATTAATAATCAAAAATACATGCAGAGTTACCAGTCGTATGGACAAGATGAAAATTATCCTCGCTTATCACTCTACTCTCCGGCTATTTCTCTATACTCTCAGATTATACTGATCATAATTTTTATCATTAAAAAAACATTTATATTTACAACATTAACTCTTATATATTTTTTGAATGTTGAATTCAAATATGCAAATTATTTTTCTTAATCATCCTCAATTTTTGAGAAAATTTTCAACATTGAACATCTTTTTCATATTTTAACTAAGTAAAAGTTAGTTAAATTTTTTATTACAGAAAATGACTATATTTTCATTATATGAGTTCAGCATAAAAAATACTATAAAAATTATATATATTAAACTTTTTGTGAAGAAAAAAGAATGTAAAAAGGCAGACACAGTCTGTTTTTCTGGTGGGGGAATTCAAGGAAGGAAGGAGTAGAGTATAGTGAGGGTAATGTGACATCAGCTTGTCTTTACAATTGGCAACTCTGATCATATACTCAATGCTCATGAAAAGTTTTAAAAAGTATCAATACTAGTATGCAGAATATTTATTTAACATTGTAAAAGTAGAAATATTATTTATATCTAAAAAGAAATAACATCATTAATTTTATTATTAAAAAATGTTGAGTCCAGAAACGTGGAATTTTAAATCACCTCAGTATCATTTTTCTACTGAGAAAAGAGATTACAAAAAAAGTGATATACCAGACGTAGTTAAGTCACATTATTTTAACCATTCTGTACGTAATTGTAATTAATTCTAATTTCATAAAAGTAATGCTTTAAGGAAATCTTTACATAATTCGCAAATACTGTTGGCTTTTTGCCAGGTATCTTTGGTACTTCCTGACACAACTAGAATTCCGGACGAACTGCGAACTTGTCTTTCGGAAGATAGCGATTATTATCGTATTGATGGGCTAAATGTATTTGAATTAATAAATAAAGAATTTATTGAAGCATTCGTCAAAAAAGGTAATTGATTAAATAATTTTTATTAATATTTGCCAGTGCTTATTAATCGATCGCTTTAATTGATCTTTATTTTTATATAAAAAAAAATTTGTAAATACAATTGGAACGATAAAATGTTATTTTAAATATTTTCAGGAGAGTTGACACTTTTAACAATAGGGAATAAAATAGATATAGATAATTTAGTTGCTATTACACCAACTGGACATTTAATATTATCTTTATTAACAGAGGATTATCAAAAGCTTGGCTTAGAAGGCAAAGCTTCCTTCTTCGACCGTAAAGTGCATACACGTTATGGTAAGTTCTAAAGAGAAAACTAATAAATTTCAAAATGCCAAGAAAGCATCAGGTACATAAGCTGGTGGATCTAGCATTACATTCTATTGGAGAATTTGTAATTATTTTTGGTAGATCCTTGACAAAATATATTTGCGTAATTTCTAAAACTAATCCAGAATATGGACATGCTAAGTTACATTCAATGTTAGAATTTATGAAACATTTATTAAGCTACAATATACCTCGACATCTATATGATAAAATGTCTAGAACAGTATTAACTGCAATTGTTAATTTGGTCAAAGAAACTAGAGGCACATATAATGATTATGCTTTAACTACAACCTTTTTATCAGAGATAACAGTTGCTCTTCATTTAACAGAAGTGGTTGTAGATACACATTTAAAAATGATTGAATTTTCTGCTTGGCCTAAAATTATGCGTCATATTCTTTACAATAAATTACCTGACATGATTGGTCTTGAAGTTTTGGACTTAGGCTCAGGATCAGCTGGTTGGAGAATATCTGATATTGAAAAAATTATTATTAGTGGCATAACTACTATGCCAAATTTAGTATGTTTTGTTTTGTGTTTTGATTGCACGGATAACATTATAGCAGCTCTAGCACAGAACTGTAAAAAACTTCAGAAGTTAGATGTAACTGCATCTAAATCTGTAACAGAACGCAGTATTGGCCCCTTACTGTCATGCAAATATTTAAAAGAAATTAAGTTATGTAAAACTTCTGTGACTGTATCTGGTTATGCAACTTTCTTCCTAGAACACTTAAATATAGAAGATATTGGTAGATGTGATGAATTTGGATATGTTTTAGAGCATATTCATCAGAAAGATATTAACTCAACAAGTTCTTTTCACATAAAAAAATTTGAATGCAGAAATTTGAACGCAGAACATTTATATCTTCTGATTGATATGTGTCCATATATTACAACTCTTTGTATATTACGCGATGAAAGAATTATGGATCTCACAATTTTAGCTGCTCTTAATTACTTAAAAGAATTAAAACTTCTGTCTTGTGATTTTTATACCCATGGAATAAAAACGCTATTAGAAATAAAAGGTTGTACAATTACAAGTCTACATTTGGAACATGTAGATGGAATTGACTTGAATGCACTTATATCTATAAGTCAATATTGCCCAAATATAAACAATCTAGTTTTCTATAACTGTGAATTATTAGAACAAGAACCAGTTTATTATCCAAGAAAGTTTGCAGTTTCTCCATTCCAGAATTTAGAAAGAATCAAATGTGTAACAGAATGTGCGAACATACATCTAGAATTTTTACTCTCATATTGTAAAAACATTAAATTTATTCAACTGGGTTCATCAACTGGTATTGAAGATGAAACAATAAGAAGAATATTTTCACAAAACCCAATGCACAAATTAGAAGAGCTTAAAATATTGTATAGTCATGATTTATCAATGAAAACTATACAATTATTAATGCATTCTTGTGATAATTTATATCGTCTATCAGAATTAGAAAATTGGCAAGGAATATCTCCTGCAGAATTAAATATGTTTAGAGAAGAGTTAAAAAATACTAACGTCAACTTGGATACAAGTCCAAGCTTATCTTTTGCATAATAAAATATTAAACCTAACTAGATATTTATAAATGGTTTAAGAAAAAAAATATATATATATATATACTATTTGTAGAATGTTTAAAAATATAAAAAGTCACAAAAAAATAAAAGTACCTATATATTTCTGTAGTTTTTATTCAAATATAAATAATAATTAACAGTTTTAAAAGTTTACTGATGATGTTTTAAAGTTATTAATATGTTTTTTTTTTGTCGGTAACATAAATCAAAAGTTATAACTATTGATTTAAAGTCTGAAAGTTTTACACCTGGTAAAAAAAATTATAAACACGTTCAAACGTCACTAAAGGAGCGCCTTAATAAGCAATTCAATATAATTGTGTCATGGAATCCACCAGGTAAATTTTTTGTTATCTTACAATTTTATTATATTCTTATGAAATAATTTTATTAAATTTATTTTATTCTTATATTTTCAGATGATAATCTATGCCCTTCATCTGTAGCAGCATGGTTTCATAAATATAACTATAATGTATCTCTGTGTCAACAAACATTTTCACAAAGAATTGAATATTCTTTACCCATACCAATAATTTCTGATGAATTAGATAACGAGAAATTCTTTGAATGGCTTGGAGTTCTTAGTATCTCTGGTAACATGTACGTATAACAAAGTTTAAATAAATAAATTTTGTAATAAGTTAATCTTTTTAGGAATAATGATACAAAGAATGATTATGTAAGCACATATCAATGTCCATCACCATTTATAAACATTGGCCAAGTACAATATTTACAGTGGACTGGTTTCTTTACAAGAAAACAAATTAAAAGTTTATACACTATTATGAAAGAATATGTATCAATGATACACACTTTACCATGGGCAGCTTTACATGTTCAAGGATTCTCAGACAGTCCTGTTAGTTGGATTTTAAAAGAACATACATTTCATACGGATGGTGATAATAGCTATACTATTGTATTTAGACCAGGTGCTCATTCTATTATACGTAAAAGTTTAAGTTCAAATAATAAACCAAGGATTTTTCAATAATTGTTGTAATTTTATTATAATCGATAAATATTAACTCTTTTATACTAAGAAGTAAAATATATTTGATACTGTATGTATTATTACGATATAATAGTTAGGAATAAGACTGTTTTTTAACACATACGATATTACAATTACATCAATATTTTAATATTTAAGTTTTTAATACTTCAAGTAAAAGAATGTGCAAGTATACAATTTTATAAACTACCTCGATATGAAATAGATTTTTATAAATTATTAACTCTGTGGGGTTTTAAAATTTTTGGTATCTTTTTTTGCTGCTATTAATTTTTTATTATTAATCCTATGCAACAGAAACATGTAGTACTATATTATTTTTTTCATTTGTAGTATTTTAATATTGCACATACTAAAAATTATATAATGAAAAAATAATCACATTATTAATTAAATTAATTATTGTAAAATTACAAGACTAGAAGTCTGAACTAAATACTTTCATTTATAAATTAAATTAATTTATAAAAAAATAAAATATACTATGAGATCAAAATAATTTACCACATACATAGTTTTTTAAAATTTCTTAAGATTCTTCTGTGAATAAATATATATAAATAAATATATATGTAATAAATAAAATATATATATATAATAAACTATAAAAGTTGCTATAGACGTTAATTTTGTCGCTTTAATCGAATATAACATATATGCTAAAATAAAAAGACAACATATGCTAACAAATTGTATCAATAAGATACTGTTAAATTATGTAGTTATAATTCTCTATAATATTGAATACCTTTATATTAATACGTGAGAATTGTCTGACTCAGGAAATTTAACTTTAGAATTATAATAAAGATCGTCCACACCAGAACCGGACATACGAGATTTAGAACGTGCCATAAGTTCACCCAATTCATCAAAATCTTTATACCTTAAAATATCAAAGTATCAAAAATAAATATATGTTATTATACTTATTATTAATACATATTTATATACATATATAAATAGATTTATATATGAAGCTTACCTACTAACTGGACGACTATGATTTTCAGATGATTCTGATGAATTTTTCATAATTGAAAATCGGTCGTCTGTATTAAATGATGCTACGTTACCTGTTAAAAGTTTAATATTGTTATTTAATATTTTATTTAATAAAAAAAATATATAAATATTATTTACCTGAAGGAAAAAGCATTGTATGCTTTAAAAGATCACCATTCATAAATGGAGAAAGGCTATCATCTTCTTCCGGTAATAAGTGACTGCTGGTATCATTTGTTATAGACTCTACCATTTCCAACCATTGTTGATTATGCGATCTAAACTTTTCTACTTTTATACGAGCTGCCCAATTTTTATCACACATCTAAAATTTCAAAATACCAATTTATTTATCTTTTTTTAAATTTTACTTTTAAAATCGCATCAGGCTTTAATACAATATTACTTAACATATATATGGAAAATTATTTTAAAAATGTACTTACAGCAATAACATCTAAACAGGCATCACAAATTTTTCTAATTGCTGGATTTTTATCATGCATAAGATCTATTAAATATCCAGGTGCTTCTATTAGTAACAAAAATATTTCATTAATAAAAACATGTCAAATTTTTTATTTTCCATGCAAGTTTTACCACAATATTGTATGTTTTAATAATAAAGCAGAAAATTTGATTATTACCATTACCAGTCTCGCGTATTAAATAGTCTCTTGTCGAATCATGTTTAGATATTTGATAAAAAACATAAATTATTTGTAAAACCATTTCATCATCCTCTTGTTTTGCTGTAAAAGTTATTTTTTATTAAAAGATAATATTACACACACACACACACGCACGCACGCACGCACGCACGCACGCACGCACGCACGCACGCACGCACGCACGCACGCACGCACGCACGCACGCACGCACGCACGCACGCACGCACGCACGCACNCACACACACACACACACACACACACACACAATAATATACAAACCTTTAAGCAGTTCAATAAGAGAAAGCAATATATCAGCTTTACATAGTAAACGTGCACAATCTTCATCGAACGCGGCAGTGCCCAAGAATATTACAATTTCAAGTACTAAATCATCTGGAGCTTTACCTAAATAAAATTAAAAGTGTGCATAAATAAAATGTAAAAATATTTAAAAAATTGATGTTTAATTTAATATTAATTTCGAACCTGGAACAAGATTATTGCGTATCCATGGTATCAAATCACACCGATGAAGTATTTGTGAATAATCCAAATCAGATAATTCTAAATTTCCTAACACACCTATAACTTCAAGTACAAAATCTTGAGAATCTGACTGATTTAAGGCCATAGCAAAATCACCCACAAATTCCTAATAATGATTAAAAGTAATTTTTTAATACTTCTATCAATAATAATTATTTCATACTATACAGTTAATTACTTACAACAAAATTTTCTTTTGTTGAATCATGTTGAGAAATATTTCGAATCATTTTCATGATTAAAGGATCTTGAGTTCGAAAAGCTTTTTTTATGAGACCTTGCAAACGATTATTTTCTACCATAAGTTGCGCGTTTTTACCATTAATTGCCAGATTTATACCAAGTGCAATTAATTCCAATTTTGGTTGATCATCTTCAGTATTTAGAATCATATTTATGATCTTAAACACATTTCAATATAATATAGCATTTTTTAACATTATAACATTTTTTTATATGATTTGTGAATATTATTTATAGTTATAAATATTACTTACCATTTGGATACATTCAGTATTTATAAACATAGCTTTTACTTTATCATCCATACTAGCATGATATAATAAACCCAAAATTGTGGTTTTATTTTTAATGTCACTTTGTCCAAGTAGTTTAATTAACTTTGGTAATAAACCAACTCTTATCATTTTTGCTCTAAGCTTTGCATCAAAGGAAAGATTAAATAATAATTTTAAAGTACTTAGAACAAGATCTGCGTTATTACTTTGAAGCAGCCTTGGAATCTTTTCAATAATATTTTCTTCAGCCTAAAAAATAATAAATAAAACTATGAATAAATAAATACATATCATTGTCATGTAATTTCACATTTGAAACTTTACCATGAGATCCTTATTCTCGCGAAATATGGATAACTTTTTCAAAAATGCAATGACGAGGATCAACAAATCCATATTTGTCCTATCTAATGTTTTAATAAGCATACCAATTACATTCTTCTTACGCATTTTTCTTTCAACTTCCATATTTTCGGCGATATTTAATAACAAATAAAATGCAACTATAAAATGAATTTTTATATAATATTTGAAATTCATTGACATTAGCAAAATATGAATTTATGTACCAACCTCGTAATAATTGTTCTTGTTTTTTTATTAAACTTTTGAATTTTTTACGATTTTTTTCGAGTTCCTCTTTTAATTTTTTTACATCGTTTTCAGTTACAGTAACAGTTACTTCATTAGATCGTTTTTTAATTTCATAATCTAAAGGGCCATCTGTATTCCAAATATCGTCCGCAATTTTTGTTTTCTTGTCACAATTATCGTTTCCAGTTAAAAAAAATGTCAATCCTGTAGTATTTTCAAAATGACGCCTACGTTTTTCCATATCCTCTTTCCATTGGTCATATCGACGTAATTCAAAGTCAATTATATCCATACACAAAGATCCAATCTAAATATGAATAATGTGTTGAATACATTTTTATCTTTTTTTCATTCTAATTTAATCTTATAATACTTACTCTATATTCAAGAACAATATTGTGAAATTGACTATATGTTGAAAAGCAAAAAAAAATATACACGATATTTGTAGATAGTTCTATACTTCTCCTCCAATCTTCTCTTAGAACTCTGGCTAAAGCACTTAATAAAGATTCTAAAAAATATAGTATTAATTATTTATAATGAAAGAAAAAAAAAGAATAAGTAAATAATTATTAAATAATCCAATAACCATTTTTTGTTAATTCATGAAGATTATCAGGTACTCTTGCTAACTGTAAAATTAACGATGAACCTTTGATTTTTCCTGGTATTTCTTCATATAACAATTCAATATAATTATCAACATTGCTAATAACAGCACGTTCTGTTTCACTATTATCTGTAGATACCGAATTTGATGATGCCGGTCTTGAAGGCTGAGAATTGTTATCACTGTCTATAATAAAATGGATACACAATGAAAGAAATGAATAATATTATCAAAGATAATTTTTTATGCATATAAAGTCTTACTCATACTGTCATTTGTTTTACGATTTTGAAGATAATAAATCAATTGTTCTACTTCACGAAGCTTTGATTCATGTATCAGAGAACATTTTTCAATAACTTCTTTAGCTAAAAGTGATACATTTGTCTCTGCATTTAAACTTTTCAGACGAATTATTTTTTGACATTCCTATAAATAAATTTAATTTGTAATCACATAATCATTCCAATTAGTATAAGTAGATTATTTCAAACTTACTTTACGATCTCCCAACATAGGATCTCCTAATTCACCCAAAATTAACGCCTCAACATCATAATTTACTACTAAAGCTTTCTCTGTCGGATGTACGTCCAAAGTGCCAGACCTTACTTTTCTAAATTTTAAAAATGCATTTAATATTTGTTACAATCTATATCCGATTTCAAAGAGATAATAAAATATGTATATTTCTCAAATTTGTGTAATAATCGTATAATATACAATTGGTAGTAAAGTAATATGTGAGTAGATTGCTTACCGTTTTAGAAATTTTGCCTCGTCCATTTTAATGCTTTATTTGCAATTTAAATTATTAAGATATTATCTCTGTCAGTTATTATTTCATTTTCATGGAAAAAGTCAAAGATTAGGTTCTTTGTCGCCCTGTTTTATTTCGATTATATCTTTTTAGTCCAAAATAACGCCATCTATTTTAACTTAGTGTACTATCTTTGAAATTCAAACTCTAGTTAGCAGTAAATAAGATAATAATTATTTTAGATGTGTAAAATACAATTGTTAATATTTTATTAATATAATTCAATGAACAATGCAGTATAGCGCTCAGATTTATATTTAAAATTTACTTACTCGTATAGCGTTATTTCTATGTCATGTGTTAAGAAATATATCTCATACATACTAACCAGTATACATGTAGTTGTAAATACATCTGTAGTTACACTTAATCACATTTTAAACTTAGAGTACTTAATGAGATAATAATTTATGTCCGTCACAAATATCTACAATAAGAAATTAAAATATTCAGCATATTGGTAATTAGAGGTATAAACAATAACCAAATGTTATATATAGATTATCTCTATTAATTTCATTCTATTATTTTAGTTATTTATGAAGAGCAAACACCGAACCTGCTACATAATTAAAATGTGTATTAGTAATATTACAAAGTTGTTATATAACTAAGAATAATTCATCTTTTTGTATATATCATGATAGATAATTAAAATAGATAATTAAAATTTCAGTTTTAATAAATAAAAGATTTATAAACCATGCAGTGAAAGAGCCAGCTTTATATTATAAGATAAGTAATAAAACATTTTTAAGTTAAAATGACAGGAACCAAAGTTATTATTGATTGTGATGCTGGCATAGATGATGCACTAGCATTAATAATATTAATCGCCGCTCATAAACAAGGGAAAATTCAAATTAAAGCAGTTACTTGTGTTAATGGCAATACAAGTGTAAACAATGTAGTAAAAAATGTATTTAGAACTTTAGATGTTTGCAAAGTAACAGATGTAAGTTCTAATTTCTTAAATATTATTGTGTTTCTAATGGATATATATTAACTATCACATTTATTTTTAGATACCAGTTTTCCAAGGAGCACACGCACCTTTACTTTGCACTAAAAATGCAGCTCAAGATTACTATCATGGTAATGATGGATTTGGTGATGTATATGATACAAAAATAGATACAAATAAATTAGAACAAGAACATGCTGTATATGCTTTTACGCACCTTTACTTTGCACTAAAAATGCAGCTCAAGATTACTATCATGGTAATGATGGATTTGGTGATGTATATGATACAAAAATAGATACAAATAAATTAGAACAAGAACATGCTGTATATGCTTTAAATAAGATTGTATCAGAATATCCCAATGAAGTGAATATTTTATGCATAGGACCATTAACAAACATAGCATTAGTAGTAAAAATGTATCCTAAATTTATGGATAATGTGAAAGAATTTTACATTATGGTAATAAGATTGTATCAGAATATCCCAATGAAGTGAATATTTTATGCATAGGACCATTAACAAACATAGCATTAGTAGTAAAAATGTATCCTAAATTTATGGATAATGTGAAAGAATTTTACATTATGGGAGGAAACACAACAGGTGATATTTTAATTCCCTTTATTTCTTTTCATTAATCAGTTGTTTTTTATATTTTTATTCATCTTCATTATTTACATTAGCACAAGGAAATATTACATCTCAAGCAGAATTTAATTTTTACATGGATCCTGAAAGTGTACATATAGTATTTAATAATAATAAAAAACGTTTATGGCTATTACCATGGGAAACATGTTTAAAGTCCCGTATTTCACATGTTTGTATAATTGATTTAAATATTAGTGTAAATGAGGATATGATAAATTTTTAACACAATTTAATATTTTTTAAACATGATTTAATACTTTTTAGGAATGGCGAAGAGACATATTAGGTCAAATGGATAAACCTTGTATTCAGCTTATGAATGATATTGAATATGCATGTCAGAAGAAAAGAAAAAAACAATTTCCTACTTATATTATGTGTGATGCAATTTTAGCTGGAATATTATTAAGGCCAGAGATTGCTCAAAATATAGTCTCGTATCATGCTGATATTGAATTAAATGGCAATAGAACACGAGGTCAAGTTGTACTTGATCATTTATTGTCAAATGAACCTAATGTACTCCTAATTCAAGATTTTGATTCAGAAATTTTTAAAGAGCTTCTAATATTTTCAGTCAATAATTTAGATAATAGATAATACAATAAATATATAATAAAGCTAAAATTATATCCGTATGGACAGGAATAATATTTGTGTATGTGTATGTTTCTTATACCTGCATTATCTTTTTATAAAAACACAAGAATGCTTTTTATACATTATTCAAATTTTAATAGGAATGTTTCTCATTTTGAAATATTTAAACGATGTCGCATTATATACTGTAAAATAGTACAAATGTAATGTTATACTGTTTATTATTCAATATATTTACAATATATAATTATCTGAAATAATAAAAAAATAACTTGACTAATGTAGAACATTGTAAAAATTTCTTAATACTTCAAATTACTAATAACATATTATCAAAGCATAAATTATATACCTTTTTCAAATAAAATATTATAAATCCGATTTTACGGAATCCTGGAATTCTTGAAATTGTTTTCTAGCTTCTCGATTTGATTGTAATAGCTGAATCAATTCTGCACGAATATCATCGTTTTTTTGTTCGAGGTTATCCAAAACCGAATTAAGCTGATCTAGTTGGGCATTTATAGCTTCGAATTCTAAAATTATAAAATTAGAATATGTACATTTT
>NIPQ01091749.1:20321-34820 GCA_002806875.1 Lepidotrigona ventralis hoosana
AAAAGGATACATTGACAATCATATTTTCTTCGCAAATATATAATAACGCACGTATATATTTTGCAATTATTTCTTTTCTTCTAAGAAAAGTGTACTTTTTTTTACGAAGAAAAATATTAGGGTACTATGGTCGAAAAATGATTAGTTTAAAAGATATTTTAATCAAAATTTTGTGAAAGCTTATAATTGTGAAGGGCATAACTTTCAACTCTCAAGTTTGTTTTCCGCGTCTTTCATGCGATAAGTTTTACGAAATAAAAGTTTAAAATATCTTTTAAGTTTACCAATTTTCTATCGTGTTATTCTAATATACAGAGTGTCCCAATAAGTTTATCCACTTAATTTTCTCAACGAAAGATTATTCAATATGAGATGCGAGTGTAATGATTTTATTGTAAGTGGAAAGATTATTATAAATAATTTCAAAATTATTCTCGCTTTTTTAAATGGAATGATCGATGCAATGCGAAATTCTCTGTAAAAAAAAAAATCAATATGAGATGCGAGTGTAATGATTTTATTGTAAGTGGAAAGATTATTATAAATAATTTCAAAATTATTCTCGCTTTTTTAAATGGAATGATCGATGCAATGCGAAATTCTCTGTAAAAAAAAAAGTATTAACCTATATATGTCGAAAAATTATTAGTTTAGGAGATAATTTAATTTTAATTTTATAAGATCTATACAATAAATTTCGTAAAATTAAAATTAAAATATCCTCTAAATTAATAAAAAAAAAAAAGTATTAACCTATATATGTCGAAAAATTATTAGTTTAGGAGATAATTTAATTTTAATTTTATAAGATCTATACAATAAATTTCGTAAAATTAAAATTAAAATATCCTCTAAATTAATAATTTTTCGACACACATATGGGTTAATACTTTATTTTTGTAATACTTTACTGTATAATTTTATATATATACAAAAAATATATATTTTTACTTAAAAAAGAAATAGAGCAATTACATTATTGCATTCTTGAGGATAATATAATAATATTTGCTTCTAATTACAAAAAGATATCGTTTGTTGTGTGAATCACTTTAAATATATATCCACGTAGAGATTATGTTTACATTTTCATTATTATCCTCTGACATTTCTAATGACAAAAAGATATCGTTTGTTACTGATTGCGTGAATCACCCTATAGGTTAGGTTTGTGTATAGGTTATACACAACCGCGTATAGGTTATGCTTATATTGAAATTCCTTCGGTTTTTCACTTTCTTCGGCGCAATCTTCCACAATTAAGTTTCGCTGGTGATTATTGATAAACATCGTGCACCCTTGCCTATCGATCGGCAGCGAAACATCGATACGCTGTTTTTATTACTGCAATTAATACCTTCTTTCTCCGTACGTGAAACATAACCTAAAAGTCGCCCGTGCTACACTTGCGTATGTAATTTGAACGCATTAATGACGACTTCTTTTTTCCTGTTTCATTTATTCCCCTTGATATTAAACGAATCCGTGTCCCCTCGTACGTGTACACATATTAATGACTGCCCGAGTAACATTCAAGCGGACGGTTGAAAATTTATTACGTTCGAAATTACATATACTGGTGGTTTCGCCAACTCGATATTAACGTCTACCCATCATCCGTGTCAATGATGATAATCGGACGATTTTCTCGCAACATAGTCGTTCGAGCTGCCAGTCGTGATAAGATTCTCAACAAAGACGAAATCAAGGATATTGGATAATTAAGAGGGAATCTTGTATACTGTGATATAGAGGGATATACTCATTTCTTTTTTCAAAAATTAACATCCATTAAAATTCCACTTAACTATTATTACCAAAATGAAAATTTATGGATGATGATTATTGCTTTTCGGGGAGTAAAGCATTTTTAGAGTTCACGAATTTTTAAAATTTTTATATATATATATATAAAATCTGAAAAATTTATTTATGCAAATAAATATTTTAAAATTAATTTATATATATAAATGATTGCTTTATTTCAATTTTTTCTTTTTTTCAAATATTTTTTCTCTCTTTCAATTGTTCAATTTATTTACGAACGTTTGCGAAGAATTTCGAGGAGATTCTTCGTTATCACAGATACGTTTGAGCACACGTTTGAGCACAACGTAGCATGTTACAGATCGTGATAAAATATAAATCAATCACTCGACGATTTAAAAATCGCCGATTAACGATCTTGCAAAAATTAATCAATTACCGATTTATTTCAACAATCGATGAACTGATCAAAAATCCCGATTACCACGATTGCTGTTCAGTAATTGATTCACTGTTCAATTCTGCGCTTGTGACCTAACGCAAACGATGTTGGATAAATTATTTTTCTGCTAGCTGACGGTGATGGCTCGGTTCAAGAAAGAATTCACTTACCCTTGGCCCATCCAGTGAGAACATTCCCAAGATAAGCGACCTTATAGCACGGATCGTACTCGGTGATCGAAGCGTTGCCACGGTGCCTCCTCCACAATCTACCAAGCCCTCTCTTCAACGATCTGAGGGTCTTCTGGCCGAATTCCTTGCCGACGGTGGGGGACGTCTGCGTCGAGGAGGCAGACGTGCCGACGTTCTGCTCGTCCGCAGGATCTGCCACCACGTCGCTCATCGTTTTCATGGTTGGCGATCTCCGACACGAAAATACACGCGAACGTCTCTCTCTCTCTCTCTCAGCCAAATGTTTTCTCTCTCAACAGACGGACATAACACGCGGAGGACAGCGAAGTCTGTCGATATATCGATTCGACGTGAGTGTGTGACGAAACGAAAACGCCGCCGGAAGTCGCTACATCGTCGCGACTGTTCCGGCGAACCCGCGTGCAAACCGAGAGAGAGAGAGAGCGAGGAGCAGTTTCGACCTTTGAGGGTCCTGCGCCGTTTGCCCGAGAGAGAGTCGAGTTATCCAACCAGGTGGATGAGCTCTATCGAGGTCACGAACGGTGAGCCGCTGATCGCGAGATTCGAGCTGTGAAACTCGAATAAATCTCACTTGACTACTCGACAGTTCTGGCTATTTGGATGATTGTGTGCGCGTTGTGTAGTTGCACACACGCCAAGGTCGGCCTCTGTCGTTTTATTCTCTCACGTACGGAGCGGAAGGTCACTGGTTCTCACGAAAACTCGCGGATATCTTCCGGAACCAATTTCCCCGTCCGTTCTTCGATCGTTCCTGCAACAGAACAAAGTGTTGCTTTGTTAGATATGTTAGATATGATTGCAGTTTATCGAGTGTTTTATTTTAAAAAAAAGGGGAGGGAACTCACTGATTACGGTCATTTTTTGTCATTTTGCAACAGGAAGGTGATGATAACGTTGCATAGAATTAGTATATACTTCTATTTTTATAAGCGTTTCAGGATGATCGAAGTAAGATGTATACCATTAATAAAAGAATTTCAAATAACACAGGTGACAAAATTTTTGTAGAAATTCATATTTTTTTTTGCAGAATATGATAATAAAAAAAATAGACAATTTTTTATTTCACAAATATTTTATGTAATATTTTATAATTACTATTTGTTCGAGTTTACTTAAACGATGAAGTCGTCAGTGTACCACTGAAAGGTACATAATTAATTATTTCACGTTTACAAGAGTAAATAATCTTTACTTAGTTACTCAAGGAACTGAGTAGGTTAATCTGTTTAAAAATGTCTGACACTGAGAAATATTGTCTGGATATTATTAGAATCGTTCAAGTTGGTTTTCATGTTCGGCTTTGACATATTATTTCTTTCAGATGAGAATCCAGGGCAGTTCATTATAATCCCCTGTATGTTTATACTTAAATGATCCACGAGATTGACGTTCAATTTATTTTTTATTGTAATATTCCTTCACGTCAGAGGCACGGATGTGCAAATTCTTATTTGCATCCTTTTTAATCATAATTATTCGCTAATTTATTACAAATATTTATTACAAATATGTGTGTATATAAATAACGCGTGACAATATTACAGTGTTTATTTGATCCATGATTTTTTTTTCATATTGAGATTATGAATTCCTACAATTGATCGAATTAGACATTCATGCCTCTGGCATAAAGAGAACGATTTAATATTTTTATATCATCGTTTTACTGTGTTACTCAAATTATAATGATTTATTATAATTAAAATGATAATAAATGTTAAACATTATATTTCAATATATCTTATACCTCATCTTATATCATATCTTTCAATGTATCTTATATATCTATGATATAGATATATCATATTATATATAGATACATCATATTATATGTCTATGATATAGATATATCATATTATGTGTCTATGATATAGATATATCATATAATATGTCTATGATATAGATATCATAAGATCATATATAGATCTATGATATAGATATCATAAGATCATATATAGATCTATGATATAGATATCATAAGATCATATATAGATCTATGATATAGATATCATAAGATCATATATAAATCTATGATATAGATATCATAAGATCATATATAGATCTATGATATAGATATCATAAGATCATATATAGATCTATGATATAGATATCATAAGATCATATTATGTATTTATGATATAGATATATCATATTATGTCTATGATATAGATATATCATATTATATGTCTATGATATAGATATATCATATTATATGTCTATGATATAGATATATCATATTATGTGTCTATGATACAGATATATTATGTCTATGATATAGATATATCATATTATATGTTTATGATATAGATATATCATATTATATGTTTATGATATAGATATATCATATTATATATCATATATACATAGATATATCATATTATATATCATATATACATAGATATATCATATTATATATCATATATACATAGATATATCATATTATATATCTATCACATTTTTCAATATATCTTCAATATAAATTAATATTTACGNTTATGATATAGATATATCATATTATATATCATATATACATAGATATATCATATTATATATCATATATACATAGATATATCATATTATATATCTATCACATTTTTCAATATATCTTCAATATAAATTAATATTTACGTATATTAACTGAATCTCACAGACAAAACATACTAATAGAAATTTCGTATGGCAGTCGACATAATATTTTATATGCATCGTAGACACCCAAACACAGTTTTTTTTTTGAATTATATCTTTTCAATCGGACATCCTTTTTAACTTAAACGTTTGTCTACTACGTCTACTACTCGTTTTACAAATTTATTGAAATACACAAACAAAATGCAATAATAACGTGAGAAACAATGAAACAATTGTCGTAGGATTGGAGTCAAAGATTCGATCAACGGAAAAATTTTTCTTCGTCGAATATCCAATAAGTAAGATCTGTAGAATGTCAGCGAAAAGATTGTCCAGGTAACAGCGGTTCCAGAAAGCCAGAATCACGAAGACGTTGAATCTCTGGGATGGATTGATATTCCCGGATATTACTGAATTCAATAATTGCCAAGTTCTTGAAAGGCTAAATCCATCTTCGGGAAGAAGTTCAATATCGACGTGCCTTTCCTTTAATTAAACTTGCTTTCGATATCGATGATCTTTTTCTTGCTTTCTTAAACGAAAAGTTCTATATTTATATTGAAATTGATGGACATTTCGAAGAGGAGAAAGAAAAATGTCCGACCAATTTCATATGTTCTTTAGTAAAATTCAGAAAAGAATCTCGAACGAAATATTTAATGGATTAATAACTTTTATTGAGGATCAAAGAATATCATAAATACTTCGATTTTTTCATATTTCATAGAATTATTCAGTTGAAGCAACAAAATTATTGATCAAGTTGATTATTAAATTGTTTCATTCGTCAATTTTTTTTTATCAAACTGATTAATGAGAATGTTAATATCAAAGAATGTCAATCAAGGGATTTCCTTTCGTAATTCCAATATAAATAATAATAAAATTGCAAGCTAAATGTTTCGTCTTAATATTGCGTATTAATAATTAACGTATTATCACTCAAAATATACTAAAGAGAAAAAAAAAAATGTAAGATGTTGAAAATTTAGAGTGATCTTAATTTAAAAACCAGGGAATAGAATTGTATACGGTGTATGAAAATTATGCCGATATCTTAAAATAGTAGTCGTCAGAAATCAAAGTGGGAGGTCAGAAATAATTTCAAGACACTGTGAGAATGGAGGAGCTAATTTTAAAATTTCTCAGCCTCTCGAAATGAAACGACTCGCACGTGTGCGTGTATTTATCCATCTATTAGTGACAAACACTCCTGCTGGAAGAGCTTAGGGTAAACATTACATTTGTTTCAAAAACGAGAGAAGTTATATAATGATATAAAATCAATAATATCTAAAATTTTGTGTTTCATGTTAAAAATAAAAAGGAAAAACTTACAATTATAATAAAAGAACCTGCTATCACATTGAGTGCCATTCTAGGAAACGCGTAGCTTACTATTGCAAATTACTCCAATAGGAACGATTTTCGTACTTTTCGAATTTAAATAATGAAGACTTAATTTGTAAAAATAAATAAAATGAATAAATATATAATTATTATTTATATATAAATAAAATAAATATATATATATATATATAATTTATTCAACGAAATATATTTATAAGTACAAATCTGTGGCACTCAAAGTATTATTAATTTATATATTCATTTACTTTCAAATTATATATATGTCTGCTGCGATAAGTTAGGCGAACAGGTGCGAAACCGGTATACACGTTGGGGAAAATAACGTAAACGCGAGTCACAGTCGAACATAATTTCCTCGTCCCGTAACTTGTTGTGCATCTGTGGTCCGCCATTTTAAAAGTCTACGTCTGAAGATCGTCATGATGGAAAAATGATGCTGCAACAGTACTGATTGAAAAATTCATGGAAAAAAAAAAGAAAGAAAAAAGAAGAAATAATTGGATCGATTTACAGTTAGGCGTGGAGAGATCGCACGCTCTGTTAATTTCTGAATTTTTACACAGGGTGAATACACCCGGCGTGATCGTTAGACCGCGGATCTCTATGCGTTTCTGCGAAATTTTGACGTGCAGAGTTGAGAATGTAGGAAATACTCAAATCTACTGCGATAAATAATTTTCTACTTTCTCGATTTTCGAAACACTGGTTTGGGTACAGTTAGTGATATTAATTTTTGTGAATAAGACACATGAAATAGCTATAACGATATAGGAAATAAAAATGATACAGAAAACACTATAAAAAGCGCTATACTTTGGCTATTTTGTATTTCTTTCTATTCGAAGATTTTGGACGAATAATAAAAATCAGCCGTTTCGGATGAAGAAATTTATTGAATTTTGAATAGTTAAATATAATAAATTGAATAGTTAAATAAAATGGAAATAAAAAAAAAAAAAAGATCTGAAGTGAAGGACACCTTTTGGTTCTTTTAAACGTCACAAAATTCACAATTAAAAATGAAGTAAGGCGTCTTAGAATTCTGAATTTCCATTCAGGGCAAGGGAGATACCTACATAAAAATATGTATATGATTAAATAAAAGTATGTTATCTCGAATTACAACAGCTAAGAAAATTTTCGTAATATTTATAACACGTTAATTATAATTCGTTACGAACGAAAAATTACATCGTGCGAAGTTTTCCTTCGATTTCCTACTGTGAAACGATAAATTCCAATTTTCGTAAAATAAACACAGTTTTGCAAAATTTGTTGAACGACAGCGATTCATGTACGTGACTCACATGTAAAACGTTGCTAGAAGAAAGACACGGTGAAAGTATAATTTAACGCATCGCTGAATCTGTACACAATTCAGACCAGGTTCCCATTGCCTAATAAGAGTTCACTAAAAATGAATTTGTTTTCGGTACGTCGTGAAACGTGCCGAGACAATCCATTAGGTTTAATGGAAAGTACGTGCATTTATGGTAAAAAAAAAAAAAAAAAAATAAAAAATTTAATTAAAATGATGCAGATGGGGGGTTTAATATAAATGTTGAAAAGTAAAACGAAAACGGAAACNGAATTCAGAATTTAACATTAATATTTATTTTGATAAATGATTTACTCATCTCATTAAAGCAGATAGATTCAGATATTTCTAATGATACATTTAATAATTTCATTCCAATTAATATTTTCACATTGTTAATAATTTCTCAATTTCATTTCATCAATTTATTTCGTTCATCGTTCCTTCATTTTTCTTCACTGATAAAAATAAGTATGACAACGTGTACATGGATAATATAAATCATTAATAATTGGTATATAGTTACACGTTTGAAAAGCTTTTTAAAAATCTGATCTCTTTGATCATCAAAGAATTCAAACTCGTCCACCACGAGTGTATACAAAATTATAATTGAAACATCTCTCATTCAATAACGTTTGCATATTTTACAAATTACATAAAATTTCATCGTACAATTTTATTTATAATATTTCAGTCCATGAACTTTCTTTCATAATGTTATTATTATAATCTTCTATAATCTGTAATATATATTGTAAATATATATTTTTTATGTATATAAATAAATAATATAATATAATATAATACAATAGAATATATAATATATATTATATTATTATATAATATATATTAGATATATAATATATATTATAATATATATCTTCTATAATATATAAATCTTCTGTAAAATATATATATTATTAGATAAATAGTTTATTATATATAGCAAATATATAATATAATATAATATAATATAATATAATATAATATAATATAATACAATACAATACAACACAATACAATACAATACAATACAATACAATACAATATAATANAGACTTTATTTCAATACAAGGAACAATGATTACTAACAATTCGTTACTAAAATGCTAATTAAAAATTAGTCATCGAGTAATTTCTGAAAATTATTGAATATTTATAGAAATTCACATTTTTTTTTGAAAATATCGTTTAAAAAAAAATGGAACTTACAACTAGTCGCGAGATTTCATTTCTTGATAAAAGATTTACGAAATATATGACAATATCTGGCACAATAATAATTTAATAATTAAGAGTCATTCGACACTTATGCAATTTTATATATTTTTAAAATAAAATTTTGTCTTACATTTGTATCTACTTTAAAATTTAATGCTACTTACAAACAATGAGTTCTTTTACAAAGTGTCCCACGCGATTGGAATAAACCGTAACTCTGAAACAATAAAAGATAGAAAAAAAATTCATTAGATAAAATTTAAATGACGATGAAAAAAAAAGAAGAAGTTAAAATTATTTATATGATATTGGTATGTGCATACATATATAATATATTATATAAACTTGACTTAAATAAAGTTAACAACTTTTATTCTAGACATTTTCTCCATCAATATTCTAATAGCAATCTCCTTTCCAATAAACATGGTTTCATTTCATAAAATTATGGATTATCTGGTGCCATTTGTTAACATGAAAAATACATCAAAATTAACAATAACAATAAGATTGTTTTACAATGATCAACATACACTTAGTTTGACGAGTCGAAATTTTATTTTTAAGATAACTGAAAGTTTACTGATTTTACAATCATCCATTCTCAGATAGATTCATTCCATTCAGGAGATATTTTTTGCAAGTTCAAAATTCGAAATAAACGAATCCAGAAACTTGGCAGAAGTTCAATTAATTTTGGGCGATTTTTATCCCAGTGGAATGGGAAATTTTGCTCCGATAAAATAAACTCGTACCGATAAATTTATGCTTACCTACGAATTTAAAGTCTGTTATATATTTAAAGATTCACGCAACAGAGGCTTCCGCGTCGAACTATAAAGATTAGACAAAGCAAGATTTGCATGAGAAAATTCCGAGAAAGCCTGAATCTACGTGTTCCACGACAATACTACATTCACCTGACGGGCCCCGTCGTTAATAACAGGCTTTCTTCGTCAGTTTCGTAATTAAACGCGGACTTCAATGTACGTCAGTTTACAGTATCTACGTAATACAGAGGACCAAGACACCGCGGTGGTATTGTTCCAGATGATCGAAACTCGGTTATTAGCTAAATTATGAGACAACGCGCGACTAACCTATCTACCACGAAATTAATTGTCTCTAGTGTTACGCACGAGTTTACTTTCTCTATTATTGCGTAGGAGACTTTTGAATATATCCACTCTGTGAAATGTGTTTTGAATCAAAAGTGTGAATTTGAAATTTTCTGCGTGCGCGATAATGAACTGAATCTTCACTTTGATCTAGGATATTATTGAAGTCTAATTGTCTTTAAGTATGATGTCATACACTCTTTCAACTTAAAATTCAAGAAAATCCTTTAGGGCAAGTTCTGAAAAGAAATAAATACTACTAAGTACGATTAATATTAATAATTAAATAATAATTAAATTGAATAATACTGATAATATTACCTCAGTAAAACAGACGGTACTAATTATATTATAATGATGAAATAGATATCAATAATATTGTTAATAAAATAAATAATATTTTAGAAACACTTTATAAAATATCATGAAATAAACATTAAATATTTAATATACTTAAAGGTAATTTTTTATACAGCAAAAAGTTTGTAAAGTATATCAAGCCATATTAACAATTGTATTGTAAAATATATACTAGTGATATTGCTGTTAAAATAAATAATATTTTATATAACAAAGAATTTCTAAAATATTGTAAATTATTAATATATCATTATTAAAGGTGGTGAACTGGCGGCACGTCCCCCTCCCCATTTTCTTGATTGGTAGGGCAATCCCCTCCACTTCGTCGACCTCCCTTTAACTTTAGCTGCTATAGTTAACACTTTCCCGGCGGGATGTTTGAAACGAATTTTATAAATAATTGTACAATTTTTGTTATTTCAACGTTACAATTAACGTCAATCCTTGTCAAAATTAATATTAATCCCTGTTTGCACACAAACAGAATAATCATATAAATTTACTTATTTTAATTGCCAATGTAGAATATTTTGCTACGGTTGTTCCAACATTATGTTCAATAATATTTAATTTCTTTTTCGACTTCAGCAGCACTCTTTTTCTTTCAATAGTATTTTTACGACATGAATAAAAGGCACTGAAACGAGCTAGTCCATTCGGAATAAAGCATTCACTTTAAATAATTAAATAGTTATAGTTCGATGTTATTTGTACATTTTGAGAGAGAAATGTAACAGAAAGGAAAAAAAAATGACACGAGGTAAATCTTGTATCGATTGTTAGCGTTAAAACGCGCAAGAGATATAATCTCGATTGTAAAAATGTACGCTACGCCATTACGCCACTTTCGAAATAAACGGCTCACGCACGTCGCGTCTTCATATTTTGCGGTTATAAAGCGATCAACTTGCTGGAAGGATCGTTCGAGATGAAAAAGGAAAAGAAAGAAAAAAATAAAGAAAAGAGGGAAGAAAGAGCCGATAAACCCTCTTGGCGGTTTCTTTTCGTTCTACGACATTACTCAGCCGTCTCCTGTATGCCTTAACATGCGCGTTCAGTATAAAATGGCACTCGGGCACCACGATGATAACGTAAATTGCGTTTCAGTCGCGCAAGAAAACTTCGTTCCCAATAATTTGCTTAACCTTCGTGCAATCTCTCTCGCGTGGTCGTTTTTTAGCCAAACTGAATTTCGTTTCTGCTGTACACTTTGTTTCCCGAGAGCCATTTCAAAATTACACGTACACGTATACGTTTCCTCTTATCGTTGCGTAACCATTTGTTTAAAACAATTACAAACGAACATAGGTTCGAAAATTATCGTTACTTGAAACTGTGACATTTCAATGATTAATGTGTCCATATCAGGTTGATGAATTTTATTATTTATTAATTAATTGACTGATCGATTATTAAAATGTTATTCGTAATTTTATGATAAGAGAGAAATGTAAATATTTTCCACTGATATTTATCTTACTGAAGTTTAGATGAATAATTTAATTATTTACGGAAAAAACGAAATTTCCACGTTCGATCATTCATTGTTTATTGAGTTATTTCAGTTATTATTTATTCGTTAAAAATCCAGCGAGGTAAAGTAATTTGGATGGGAAAGATTTTATACAAACGTAAAAATTTTTTCATTTAACTTGTTGACCGGGAACGACGAGTTAATCGATCTTTGAAGTAATAATTTCTTCATTTTTAAACTGCCGGTGTCATGTTACGCGATCAATTTGCTTTCGTCGATTATTAATTCCTTAATCCAACAATATCGGAAATCATTTGATTGATAAACGACCTGGTTAACGGATCAAGTTCTTTCGTTTAATTTAATATCTGTCTTATAATTCGTGTGTTATATAAAATAACCGCGAGAGCACCTTCGAAACGAAGGCCAGGTGAAAGTTAATTTCAATTTTCGAAGATCCTACGCTAAGGAACTGCTTCGCCTTCGAACGACGAGATCATTTCCTGCCTTTTTCGTGGATCTTGACAAGGTGACCAAGTGAGATCCGCGATCGAGGTCGCCGATTCTGAATGAAAGACGCCTTTGTAAACCAGTTCTTTTATTTTTATCAACGGCGAGGACGGCGGGCCAATGAGGAACAGATCGAGATACCGAAATTATTATCTGAAAAATCGTCCTTGTTTAAAAATTGTAAGTTTTGTCGATTTTGAACATGATGAGTTCTGGCGTCGTGAGAGAGAAATACGAGAGAGAAATTGGCAGCTTCGAATGAGAATTTCTTACCGATAAATACATGAAATGCACAACGATCTTTGTTAGTAGATATATATTACACATATATATTATATTATATTTATCTATATATTTATATAGCAATTACTATATTATTATTTCATCGAAATTTTAATACATCTTTTTCTGATCCTAAGAGAGGTGGAGATAGTGTGTGTTTGTGTGTGTGTATGTGTGTATTTATCATATCACATCATATCATATATCATATATCATATATTATACATCATACATCGTATATCATATATTATACATCATATATCATATGATCATATATCATATATTATAATTATATAATACTATATTATATATCATTATATTATAATTATATAATACTGTATTATATTACGTGTCGTCGATAATTTCATCATATATCATATATCATATGATATATTTTATTATATCATGTATCATATATCATATTTATATAATACTATATTATATTACATATCGTCGATAATTTAATCATATATCATATTATATTATAATTATATAATACTATATTATATTATAATTGTATAATACTATATTATATTACATGTCGTCGATAATTTAATCATATATCATATTATGTTATAATTCTATATGTTAATATATGTTATTATATTATATCATATTATGTTATAATTCTATAATACTATATTATATTATAATTATATGATACTATATAATACATGTGTATATATACATTATAACAATTTAAATTATCGACAATTTTTCATCATTATTATGAACTGACAGTTATATATAAAATTAAAATATATACTTCTGGATGTCCGAAAAAGATCAAAATAAATGTTTATACAAAAATTGGATCTTCTCGTGTAGAATCAAAAAAAAAAAAAAAAAATTATTCAAATAATAATATATAGTAATTTCACCTTCTAAAGTACTTGTAAAGATAAATGAAATTACAATTACACAAATTGATCGTGAGAATAAATTAATTTCGCAATTTAAACAGGAATTTTTTTATCTATGTCGAGATTGTCACAATAAAATTTAAAGATCCTAAAATAGATGAAATTCCAGTTATATGAATAGAAAAAAATTTGCATTATTATTAATATACATGCAACTTTATTAATTTATAATAATGAACTAGTAAAGATGAAAAATTGTCGATAATTTAAATTAACAATCATATATACATATATATATTTTATTTGTTACATTTCTACAATATACACATATTAATTATACACGTACACATCTATTATTAGTTTTATAAATTTCGATAATTCCTGATGATTTCTGAAATTCCTGACAATTCCCGAACGAGGAACTGAAAATGTTAATACCGAGCGCGTGAGAGACAGGAGATAAATGAGATTCTCGATCAATGCGTGAACAAAAGCTGCTGCAAACGCGAATCGAGGAAACGTCTGCACGCACAATAGCCACTCGCAGATTGGCAGACAATAAAATGGAACGAACGTCGTAGTTTGCGTGACACACTTGACAGTTTCGAATATCCCGGGTCTTTTTTCGTTACGGAACACTGGGGCCCCCATCCACCTGTTTCTGCTATCCCGCGGCGAGAGTTCAAGGCTAGGACGCTCGGAACAAATTTCCTCCTCTTTCACCGGCCATTAGAGCGAACTTACCGGCGTCGGCTTACTGAAATTCCAGCCGCGCGAAGCCCTCTGCAGCTTCAAGCTTTGCCTCGATTAAAATCCAAACAGGATAAATATCTGCTGGCTGGAATGATTTCCGTCGCCTGTTTCTCCGAGGCAGAAGAAGTTGCAAGATTATATTTTTTTTTTTTTTTGGTTTAGGTTAGGTTT
>NIPQ01091751.1:0-21928 GCA_002806875.1 Lepidotrigona ventralis hoosana
AATTCGAAAGTCCTATATTTAACTAGAAAAAAATTCGAAACTTAATTACAGGAAAATTCGAAATTTAATTGAAGAAAAATTCGAAATTTAATTAGAAAAAAATTCGAAATTTAATTACAGGAGAATTTGACGACTCTATATTTAATCAGAAAAAAATTCGAAAATTCGAAACTTCATTACAGGAAAATTCGAAATTTAATTAGAAAAAAAATTCGAAATTTAATTACAGGAGAATTCGAAAGTTCTATATTTAATTAGAAAAAAATTCGAAAATTCGAAACTTAATTACAGGAAAATTCGAAATTTAATTGAAGAAAAATTGGAAATTTAATTTAAAAAAAAATTCGAAATTTAATTACAGGAGAATTCGAAAGTTCTATATTTAATTAGAAAAAAATTCGAAACTTAATTACAGGAAAATTCAAAAGTTCTAAATTTAATTAAATAAAAATTCGAAATTTAATTATAGAGGAATTCGAAAGTTCGTGATTTAGTTAAAGGAACAGCAATGTTCCGGATTGTCGATTACACTGTCCACTGTCTTGAACTTTTTCCCCAAATCACAAACAAGCAAATCGCATCTGAAACTTGTGATTACCTAAAATATTGCGACAGTACGACGGTAATAAAACAATACTCGCTTTCAACTTCCCGTGGAAACATATATCACACACATTACTACACGCAGATTGCACATTGATATACAAAATGGACGCGATTTAAATCTCGATCGAAAGTGTAGAACGAGCGAAAGGTCTTTATTGCGAACTGTCGACTGTCGATTTGAGAACGAAAGTCGCTTTATTGTCGTAGAACATTGTTTCTTGCGACGCCCCTCTGTTCCACCGTGGTTCTTGCGATGCTTTCGTCCACTGGAAAATCAATTTCACCTTCGTTTCCTGGTTCGTTTCGATCAAAGTCCTGCAAAATTGGCGAAATCGACGCCTCGTTCTTTCCTTCTGTTTCTGTTCATTATTTGCAGCTTCCAACCGCTGGTGGAATTCGATTTTCCCACCAACGAATAAGCAAAATACACTCCTTCGGATTTTTAATTAAAAATCTTTCAATAGATAATTTGCACGCCGGGGGAGAAAAATTTGAGAAATTAAAAATTACGAGATATTCACACTTCTCTCTGGTGCGAATGGAAATCTTTTTATTTTCATCAAAAGACAAATTGCTATTGAAATAATTTCAAAGTAGACAGCCAACAAATAAATGGCTAGTCTATCAAATTAATTTCTACGTTCAGTAATTTCTTATTATCGAAATTATATGCACGTAAGCATATAATTTATTCCCGAAGAAATAACATACATAACAATTGCATTGTGGAGTTTTTGTGCATTTATTATAGAAAACTTTCAAGTAGAAGATTGCACATACATAATGATTGTAACGTAGTCAAAGTGTATATTATTCAATAATATAATATATACTATTCACTAATTCATAATGTATATAATGTATACTATTCACTAATTTATTGTTGTTTGATAATAATTTAATATAACATAATATTATAATTATAATATATATATATATTGTATTATTACGTACAATATTATATAATATCTATTATAATATTGTTATAATATTGTATAATGAAATTATTATTAATATTAATTGTAATATTAGAAACTACTGATAAAAAACTATTATTATATTAATATGAGAATATAATATTTTATTATACTCTTGTATACAAATATTATATTTATATAATATTAGAAACACCTTTAGAATAATAATCTATTACTATTAACATAAACTATTCTATGTGAGAATAATTACATTACATTTTCTGTCTGCATTAACGAGTAATATTACAATATATATAATATATAATATTACACTACAATAAGTAACAGTATACTATATTGTATTATACAGTATACTGTTTGTATTATATTGTTACTATATTGTAGTGTAATATATAATATAGTGTAATATTATATATTACACTACAATAGTGTATTTTATTGTTATTATATTGTTACTATATTCTAGTGTAATATTATAGTGTATATATAGTGTAATATCATATATTAATTATAGTATATTATAGTATATCATATATTATATAGTATATCATATATTAATAATATATGTAGAATGTACAATTGTAGAATTATATAAGTATAGAATTATATAATTGTAGAATGTATAATTTACTACAATATATATTGTAGTAATATATAATTATAATTTACTACAATATAGTGTAATATGATATATTACACTACCATAGTGTATATTACACTACCATGATGTATAATTTACTACAATATAGTGTAATATAATAACAATACACTATTATAGTGTAATATATAATATTATACTATATTATAGTAATATATAATTGTATAATGTATAATTTACTACAATATAGTGTAATATGATATATTACACTACAATAGTGTATTATATTGTTATTATATTGTTACTATATTGTAGTGTAGTATTATAGTGTATATATAATGTTACACTACAGTATAATAACAATATAATACAAACATTAAATACAATATTTATAGTAACAGTAATGTAGCAATATAATAACAATATAGCAATAATATAACACTACACATACAATACTACATACACACTGCAATAACAACACATAGTTGCAATAGCAAATTTTAAATCCAAACTAAGATTTGATTAAAAAAGAATTCCCCCCCCCCTCCCGAAAAAAAAGTAGAGAAAAATATAAATTTTGACGATGAATTTTCAAAAAAAGTACAAACATATCAGTCGCATTCGCTGCACAATTTTATTAAATTTAATTTTACTTAATCAATCAACGTGGTTTGCGAGCGACTCGAATCAAATCGAAAGCACGCAATTGTTTATCTATCTATCTAACAAGCTTCTAAAGTTCGACACGCTGTTTCTTCCTCCAGTCCTCCTTCACCATGTCCGCTCCTTTCTCCGCGATCATCATTGTCGGCGTGTTGGTGTTCGCGCTGACGATGTTCGGCATGATCGAAGCATCGATCACACGTAGCCCGTCGATCCCGTGTACTCTGAGGCGAGGATCGACGACGCTTGCCGGATCGTTAGCCGGTCCCATTCGTGCGGTGCCAGTCGCGTGAAACAACGTTGTCGCGATGTTCCTCACGTTACACTCCCAATACTCCGGTGAATCGGGCTCCGTGTGCCTACATCCAGGAATGTCCAATATGTTCAGCCGCATGCCGTGCTTCCTCATCGCCTCGGTGTTCACCAACGACTTGACAACGTCCACAGACTTCAACAACGTCACCAAGTCCTCGCTCTCGCGGAAGTAATTCGTGTAAATCCTGACCTGGTCGGCTGGATCGGCGCTTCGCAGCTTGATCGTTCCCCGGCTCCTGGGATTCAAGAGAACGATGCAGAAGCCGACTACGTTGGACTCCACGGCGGTTCTCCTCATCTCTGTGGCTACCTCGTCGTTCAAGTCGAAGAAGTTCGTCAGAACGTCCATCTCGAACGGGCGTGAAATGTAACTGACGTGGAACTGGATGTCCGGGTAGTGGGGGTTCTGGGGGTCGTTCACGTTCACGAAGCCTAACAGCGGTATCCCCGGAGTGGCCAGTTCGCCGGTCCTGTTCACCAGATACCTGTAAGCGACGTCCTGCATGAAATTCAACGGTGGAGGGCTGGCGTGCTCGTTCGCGTAGGCCATCTGTATCCCGATCCAGCTGACGTGGTCCTGAAGGTTCTCCCCGACCGGTAGATCGACCACGGTCTCTATTCCCATCTCAGTCAGGTGCTCCTTTGGCCCGATCCCCGAGAGCATCAGTATCTGCGGGCTGGCTACGCTTCCCGCAGAGAGGATCACCTCTCTCGATGCTTTGATGTCCACCGATCGGTTGTCCTTCAACGTGACACGCACGCCAGTTGCTCGAGTACCTTCCAGCAGGATCCTGTCCACTCTGGCGGACTTCATCACGTGGAGGTTTTGCCTGTGTTTGATCGGCGAGAGGAAAGCTCTCGCCGCGTTCACGCGACGCCCTTCGTCCAGGGTGCTCATCGTCTGTCCGAATCCCACGTAACGATCGCCGATCAGAGGCTCGAGCACGTTCATCCCTAACTCGCGCACCGCGTCCAGAATAACGTCCTGGATGCTCGACAGCGTGTAGTTGTAGCCTCTGACGTTCATCGGGCCACCTGTTGCGCAGTGTCTGCCGCCGAACTTCGACACGTGCTCCCAGGAACAGTTGAGCGACTTCCTGAAGTAGGGGAGCACCTCCTCGTAGCTCCAGCCCTCGTTCCCGAGCTCGGACCACGTGTTGTAGTCGCGCTCGTTCCCGAACAGGTGTATCATCGCGTTGATCACCGAGCTACCACCCAGCGCCTTGCCCTTCGACCAGCGACACTGTCTGCCCTTGCTGCTTCTGCAGCTTCCCTCCTGGGGCTCTGCCTTTCAAATGGAAGAGACGATTTATCGATTTTTTTTCTTTTCTCTTTTCCTTTTCATGCGTGATATAATATATAAGCAGAGGGTTAATTTTATTCACGACGAATTGTTGGCAACAACTTGAAAACAATAATGTAACATGATAATGATAATGTTATGAGAATAACGTATAACATACGTATAAAATGTTAATTTCACTGATGATGAGTGATCTAGAGTATCTTTGACAACAGTTTGTTGTTGGATGAAGGTGACAACATATAATATAAATTGTCAATTTTATTGGTGGGGTATTATGATATATTGTTGACATTAATTGTTGGATGCATAATACATATAATATATTATATTATATTATATTGTTGTATTATATATATTATGTATTGTATAAGTATATAATATTATATTGTATATAAGTACATGTATTATATACATTATTTATTGTATAAGTATATAATATGTGATATTATACTGTATACTTATAATACTTATATATAAGCATAATACGTTACATTATATTTAATATAAATAATATATACAATATATTATTTACGTATTATATATATTATTTAAATATATAATGTTACATTGTATACTTAATTATATTATAATATATAAATACAATATGTTCTAACACATTATAATACATTATACTGTATTATAATATATTATATTATATTTAATATATATTGTTGACATTAATTGTTGGATGCATAATACATATAATATATTATATTATATTATATTGTTGTATTATATATATTATGTATTGTATAAGTATATAATATTATANTTAAGTATATAATATATAATGTTAAATTGTATACTTACAATATATAAATATAATACGTTCTAATACATTATAATACATTATACTGTGTTATAATACATTATATTATATTTAATATAAATAATATATACAATATAATATAATGTATTATATATATTATTTATTATATAAATGTATAATATAATATATAATATTATATTGTATACTTATAATAAATAAGAATACAGTATAATACAGTATAATACAGTATATACTTATAATATATAAGAATACAATATGTATATAAATATATATTATATTTTATTGCATATAATTTAATATGTACAGTATAATGTATTTGAGTGTACTTATAAAAAACGATAAATTTCAATTTATTCGATAAATATGTGCATATAATAATAATAATATAATAAAAATATACAATAATGCAATGCACAATACACTATGATGTATAATATAAAATAAATAACATAATAGACACATATAATGTACCGAAATTTATTTTGTGATCAAAATATATAGCTGCAGTCGATAACATAGATTAATTATATATGATCACAGAATAAATGACGATATATCATATATATTTTATTATATTTTTATTTATATATTATTGTATCATATTGATTAAATTATTATTGTATATTATTATTACGTTAATCACATTAACATCATGCTGCACTATACTCATTATATTATCATTGAACATTATTACATATTACGAACAAATAAATTTCAATTGTCACATTTACAACGATTATAATACCTCTGACTATCGTTTGAAGGAAATTATTAATATTGAATTATTTCTGCCTGGAATATGCAGATTCGTAATCTAATGCAACATAAACATATATATATATATATATATATATATATATATATATATATATATATATATATATATTCGATATGCAACATAAACATATATATATATTCTATATGCAACATAAACATATATATATATATATATATATATATTCGATAACGAAATAAATTATTTCAATAATATTCGATATCGATATTCGATAATAATATATATATTTATGACCAATTAAAATGCAAACAAATAAAACGAAATAAAAACAATTGTTCGCGATTTCCTGCAGGTGCTCGAATCTTTAAATTAGATTGCTCTTCGTACCTTGTAACCATAATCTTGATTCTGACCGGCCAAGAGGAACGCGAGGCCAGGAACGTCACTGTCTGCAACAGGATCATCTCCAGCTTCGATCAGCAAAACCTTCCAATCCTCGACTTCCGTTAATCTGTGTGCCAGAACGCTCCCTGCTGTCCCACCGCCCGCGATTATAAAATCGAACTCTCTGCTCGATGATACGATTTCATCAGTTCTGTCCATTGGATAGTCGTTGTTTTGGCTCAGCATGCATTGCGACGTCAACAACAGGTGTATCAGGTGAGAGAAGATCGAGGTGGGCGTTTGCGACGAGGCTGCCGCGCAACTCGCGCTCATACACGAGTCCATGTTTCTTTATTTATTTCGTTCGGTTTGTTTCCTGCGACACATCGAAGTGTATAAAAATTTCTTTCCTTTCTCTTTCAATCCCACGGTGCAACGTATTTTTGCTTTTGATAACGTAACAACGTGGTTGTACAAAGATATAAATTGTTCAATCTCCAATGAGCCAGTGCGATAATAATTTAATTGCATTTCCGTGAGCGAGTGATACTTGTTCTGTCTAGTAAGTGTATAAAGTTTGTTGGTGTTTGTAGCTCAAGTCTCACGTGCTAAGCTTCATCAGAGTGTAAATGTCTAAATAATTTTTTTCGAATAATTCCGGTAAGATGGACGAATTGAAAGCGACAAGATCAAATTTAATTTGTGTGTCAATTACAGCAAAAACGAATGTTAAACTGGTGGAAAATTCGAAATGTTAATTTGCCATCGTCAGGCGTAATCTATCTTGATTGACAGAAAAGATAGTAGGCCGTAATTTTTTTTTTTTTTTTCTTTCTTTCTTTCGTAAATGTTGCGTCTAAACGTCTAATTACTGTCGCAAGAGTATGAATTTCCACAGGTATAATTTTCCTATTTATTACGCAGTTTGGATAATTACCTGCCAGCCTTCAACAATCGAGTGACAATGATTTCGCTCCACTTCCGTTCTAAAATTTATCGACGTAAAACAGATCGAAACGAACCTTCGATCACAGATTTATTGTCAACTTGTCCTGCACTTGCACGTGAATGAAAACAATTGCATCTTTCGCTGCTTTCTTATTTGATGCTATTCTTTCTAAGAATCGAACGTCTTTGACATTATCTTGCTCGTGTGTGATATATTTATATATAGCCTTATCTGGTTATGTCATATTATTCTGTTCCCCCTAACTATACCGCAACGTATAACGTTAGACTTGAATTATTAGTGGATATTCCCTCGCGATAAAATTCTTCAAAGTGAATACACCGGGTGTTCTGAAAGAACAGATCCTCTGATACTCCTCTGTGAGGAGGATAAAAAATGTTTTAAAAAATAATTTAGCAGTCCTCTTCGCAGAAAGATATCAGTTTTCATTATTTGCATTCACTGTGAATTCGATCTCGTAAGTGAATTTATTTGCCAAACAAAAACAGAAAAATTGTCGACATTTGAAACTGCTGTGAGTTCATAAAGAAGAAAAAATCGTATGACAATCTAGTTGGCCTCGTTTAAAGCACGAAGCCTTCACTTCGATAAACGTTAGTTTCATTCAAACATGTTTTTTTTACATCCTGTAGCAAGGATACTTTCGTCCTTGAAGATTGTGAAAATTCAAATGCTCTGAGAACGTTGAGAACTTTTGAATTTTAAAATTAGAATTTTTTTTTTTTTTCTACTCATCACAAAGGTAGAACTCTTTTCTCAAGTCGCAAATCAAGTACTTTTGAGAAATGGCAAAAAAGTTTCTCAACACTGCGGACGCATGGGTGTTAACAGCGACTTTATGATTCTGCATTACGTATTTCGAATAATGTTGACAGTTAGTATCATTTGATTATTTAAAGTTACACCTACGCTATAACTATGATAAATCAAATGTTGGTGAAACTTAATATGAAAATTAGAAACTTAGAAAATTAGAAACTTAGAAAATTAGAAACTTTTTTTTACCAGTTAACTTGTGTTCCTTGGGAAAATGTTACCTTCGTCATGAGTAGAACACAGTGAAGAAAAAAAAATTTTTGATTTCGAAATTCAAGGTCAATTTTATGGCAGCTTCTTTACATGTATCTTCATCGAAGGAATGTAGAATTCCATGATGGTCACGGACAAATTTTTTCTGTCCACCCGGTACATTGTAAAGTAGAAGTTTCTCGATTTAAAATGGTGACCACCCAACTGAATTTTGATGGCGGCTTCGTCTCGTAAAGGTCAAGCGATTTGAAGCTTCGATCTTTCATCGAATGGACTTTCATCCCTGTACAATTACAGTGATTAGAAAGAAGAAGAAAAATATATATGCTTTTCTTGCATGAAAATGCAAGAATACAAGAATTGAATTGCAGGATGAATTGGTATGTTAACAGGACTCATTTTCATAAATAATCTATCGTACGCCAAGGTAACATCATGCAGCGATTTTCAGTAATGAGTTGCGCAATTTAAAAAAAGAATTTAAAAGTCAATTTTCTCGTTCTCGCTCGGAGATGAAATATTCATCGCGAACGCATACTTGAATTCGAAGTGAAATAATTAACGAAAAGATTGCCTCCTCGCTTCCTTCGAGCCCTTAGAACTCGAAAACAAAATTATGGGAAATGAAGCTGTTGATCGCGAGATTAATCTAACACATTCATACGTGTACACATATGGTAGTTTAAGAGCTAATGAAATTTGCAAATTGATGCAAATGCTGAACAAAACTTAATAAATTCAACGTTGAAAAAGCATTTACAAAAATATTCCTTACCTTCGTTTTTTATCTCAAAACACTGACAAACCATTGTTAACCAAAAGGCCAGCAACTTTAAAATTGGAAATTGGCATCAATTGTTGGTTAAATAAAAAACCGAAAACTAATTATCGTAATGAAGTTTATAATGTAACATTATAAATACAACATCATAAACGTGTATCGATAAGTGCCATTATAAATAGTTTCAGTTGTTACGTGAAACAAGTAACGCGACATTATTTATGAGTATCATGGTAAATTTTCACCTTCGTGTTATTATTTGCACGAAGTATACGATGTAAAAGTACACTTGACAGCGTAATCGGAGCGAAGTATAAATAATAATACGACAGATTGAATTGTGCCTATCATAAAACAGTTGTAAGATAAAGAAGCGTGACGAAGAAAATCTCCTGAAAGTGATAAGTATTTCTTCACTATGCGTTACTTACTATACGTTTTTACATTCGGTTTATAGCTTCCTTTGAAATTTATGTAATTTAAACATTTAACGTTTACGAGCATCAAAGTTTGAACGATATTTATTCTATAACACGGTGATTAAAAATTTTACTGAACGTAAGCGAATTATTATTAAAAATAAAAACGGAAAAATTATTCATTAATAAAACGAAACGGAACGTCTTGTCTTACATTTTAACCATGGCTTTGATCTTTGAATGTATTATAATAGAATTTGAATAAAATTCTGACGCTGTAAGTGGAAGTGATTTTTACGATCGAGAAATATATATAAACATATGCCCTAAGTGTAGAAAAAAATTGATATTCTATTCATATACTTTTTCAGAATCTGTGAAACTTTGCGCTAATGAATAATTCAATACTTGACGTAAGAAATTAATTAAATGTTGAAATTGATCAATCCTCGCCTTTTTCTTAAACATTCGAAATTTACAGACATACGTGAAGTACTTTAGTGACTTATTCCACGTACGCATATCGGATATTTTATCGCTATTTTATCTTTTTTTTTTACTTTTTACGGAAATTTTCAACTTGAAGAATAGACGGAAATTTTCACTTTGAAGAATAGACGAATTGTTATTCAAAAACGTGACAGCGTTTTTTCGATAATATCGCAGGAAGGTCAGACGAAATATATTTAGCGATTCAAATTCGACAGTGGTCTAATGATTTATTTATTTATTTACAATAATTTATTTATTTATTTACAAGAAAGGATATTCATGTAATGATAATATTTTCACATGTAAATATATTTTGACGTATGAAAAAGAAAAAAAAGAAATTTTTAATCATTGTAACAAATATTGAATTGGACAGTGCTGTATTAAATCGTTATCAATTTCAATTTGATGTTAAGTGTAATATTAATATTATATTCCATAAATACTAATATTTTATTATTATTACAGTTAAATTCATATTCCAAGTATATTATTTGTCCATTTAATATTAAACAATTATTTGTAATATTATAAATTAGTTATAATATTATAAATAATTATCATGTTATTACTATCATGCTATTATCATGATATAAATATTATGTACATAAAGCAACATCTTACTATCAAGTTACTACATGTTATTATCATGATACAAATATTATGTTCAGGAAGGAACATCTTTATCACTGAATTTTAAAATGCACAAAATTTTTCATACTATTAATTACATTCTATCATTGAACATAGATTGAGTGATTACAGGCGTGCCAATATCTTTTTGACTTTTTTTTTTTCTTTTTTTATTGTGTAACTCATCAGTGAAAATTACCACTGTGCACATCACTATTTATAGAAACAGATTTTGTTAATGAATCATTTCCTCTCACAAAGGTATTGCAAGAAAACTAGATGATGTGCCGATAACTTTTTTACCCACTATATAATCCAGAAAATGGACAAAAATGTTTGTACGCTCGATGAGAAATTACCGATACTCTGAACTCCAGTTCAAACTCCAGTTCACTTCATTTTAAAACGTGAAACCTCTACTTTATCAGCCTTGGGTTCTTTTTTTTCCCCATCTTTTGTTTCACATCTTTGAAAGAGACAGATTTATGAATAGACATTGCATCTTATGGGACCTTGTGTCCCATGCTTTGAAATACCGACGTACTAAAAAAATCAGTGGTTTTTCAGCGCACTCTATGCTTAAACGACGGTGAACTGGAGAACTACGCCAAGTAAAACGATCGATCAAGTTGATCAATGCGGCTAGAAATGTAAAATTTTGAAATCCATTATAATGTTGACAAATTTTCAATTCCGAAATGTAATACTACTAACCGAAATCATGCTATGTGTGTATATCACAAAGAGTTTTATCCATGTTTTATTGATTTATGATTTATGTGGATATTTTTTCATATATAGCGAATTAAAATTTTAAAATTAATACATACTTTTAAGTATAATTGATTTATATACTTCATTGTTCTCTAAAACAATTTTTAATTAGCTAAATTTTCAACTATTTTAAACTATTATTAATGTTATAAATAAATATTAAAATTATTATATTTTCTCATTTACTTTACATCACGTGTTCAAATTTCTTTCCAGCAATTTTATTCTGATTGTGCAATATCATAAATAACATAAATTCTATTATTCATTAGTTAAAAATTACGTTTATTAATGAAAATCGTCTGCGAATGTTTCTACTACATTGTGCAGCAGATGAAAAAGCAGGGAGCATTTGTATCGTCGGAGTAGAAGTTCAAATGTTTCCGAACTTACTTGAGTTGCGTCCGTTTGCCGTTGGAACTGACTCGAACTCAATTTCGTACAGATCCTTTGATTAGTGTTTCTCGTGATTAGTGATTGATTAATTTGTAACTTTTTAGAAAGTGAATCTGCGTATCTATCGTCTATTTCTCGCGTGTAATGTCTATCTTCACGGTTGACGGGCAGTGTCTTGTAGACTTTGACTGGCGAATTACCGCCAATAAATTCGAATATGGGAACAATAAAAAAAGGGAATAATATTCGATTGTTCTGAAGCTCTAGATGGATTTATTGTAACGTTATTTGTAATGTCGTGAATCGGATGACTCGATTCTTGGAGACGCTAACTTAACCAAACATAACCTAAACCAGAGGTGGCCAACCGTTACGCATAGAGTAAATTATTTAGAGCAAGAGTAAGATATTACTATTATTATTATCATTATTATTTGTTAGAGTAAAGAATGTTTACTATTTATAAACACGTTTTTGTTGTTAAAATAATTTAGTGGCGTATCGAAGCTCAGAAAAGCTTGGGAAAAAATTGGCACGTAGGCTAACAAAAGTTTGACCACCCCTGCGCTGTACCAAACAGGCTCGTCGATCGCGTATGGCAATAAAAGGTAATGACCGTTAAGACTTCTCACCAGCATGAAAAAATGGGCGATACCTTTAGTCATAAATATATTCTGAATTTAGACGTTAGATTCTTCGCGCTGATAAGAGGTCTCTAACGTCTTTGATACGAATTTTCTGTATACTTTGATTATGATTATTATAACCGCCTAGTTATTCGAAGAGAAATGCTTCGACCCTACGGTCTTTCGTTTGTAGAAAGCTATCTAGGCTTCTTTTTTTTTTTGAAAAATATTGAAAAATTTTTTTCACAACTGGATTTACCACAATCTCGTTTACACAATTTTATTGAACCTTGAACATCGCGGTTCAACGAACAAAAATTCCAGAAATCCCAGTGTTTTGCCATTTAACCCTGATGTTCAATGAAATGTCCAAAATGTCGAGGAAAATATCGTGTGATGGTACAAACCCCCTCTGTGCTGAATAATTTTTTCGCAATAACTTCCAAAAATAACGGGAGAGATTCAACTGCTAATTCTTTTTTACTAGACCATTCTGTACGAAGGATTACAATTTCTTTTGCTTATTTTTTTCTCTTTATAAAATATAGACAAAAAATTTTTATTAGTAAAATAAAAGCATCATGATACTTAATAACAAGGGTTAATATTGTAGTTAGTTACTAGTAGAAAAGTTTTCTAGTGAAACAAGCAGGGTATTAAATAAAAAATATTTGAATTATAAAGTATTTGAATTTGTTTCGTCGAAAAATTATACATACATGTGTGTATATATATATATATATGTATATATATATTGGAAAAATTTTTTAAAGCAATTTTTCCTTTATATATATATATATATATATATATATATATATATATATATATATATATATTGGAAAAATTGCTTATAAAGTAGGAATAAATCTATCTTAAAGTATTCGTATCATAGCTGGTGATAAATTATTTGCTCGTTATTTACAGAGTATAATTTACAACAGGTTGTTTGGAAATTGTAAACGTTGTTCATCCTGTCGTGCATGGCACACAAGTATACTAATTACATTATTTTGCTCAGAACTAGCTTAGAAACCTGTTGTGAAACTCCAATGTTTGTTAATCGATATACAAATCAATTTATTAATCATGCAAGGTAAATTTTCAATAATGAATATTCTTATTGACATTAGATTGTTGCAGATGAAATAATCAGAATTTTGACATTTGTCAGCATGAAGTTTCTAATTCGTCAAATTAAATACTTGATCATGTCAAAGTTACAATTATTACAATTAAAATCTTCGGGTCGGTTTTGGTTAGTTTATCGAAATTTTTCACATAAATGACAGATTACTCATTCTCTTAATTTGTATTGATATTGCAAACAATTTTTTGAGCGAGTTTTGCAGAAGCGTGCACTTGAATGCATTGTTGGTTTGTTTTTTTTTTATAATGAAATTTTGCAATAAAAAATTGATAAAATATCAACAATATCTAATTGATTAATTAATATTGTTAATATATTAATAATATTAATTAGTGAATAACATTGATACAATTAGTATTGATTAATTAACATGTTATTTAGTAACATAAATTTTTAGTCGCAAAATTCTATAAAATAGGCAACAATCTAATATCTTCGCGTGAAGAGATAGAAATCGCAATGGAAACGAGAACATTCATCGACCTTGATTCCAAACATGAAACCTCGTATGAAATACGACAGGAAAATCTAGAGTTATCGCGTTATCGATGTTTCCTCGCAAGGAGAAAAATTCTAGGAAAGTGTATGACTAACTCGCGAAGGAACAATTGCGAATACGTTTGAACAATTACGAATACGTTACATTGATTTTTGTATAATTAACAATTTAAACTAAATTGGTTTATCAGAACTTGTACAGCCACTCTGTTGAAAAAAAATTTCATCTCGTAGCAACTGTAATTGATATGAAAACCTAAAAAGTTGTGTCACTGTGTGCAACAAACGACACGCACGCGCACGTGGAAATTGNAAATCCCCTTTTTTTTTTTTTTTTTTTTTTTATGAGTTTTCGAATACTTCCGCGAGCCACTGACACGCTGAAACTCGCGGCGACGTGATTCATTTTTTCGACCAAGCGTTCGTGATTATGTCAGCCGCCTTCTCAGCGACCATCATGATCGCTGCCACGGGATTGCTGTTCGGCACAGTCGGGAATACAGATGCGTCCGCGACTCGAACGTTCGACACGCCGCGCACCCGTAGCTCCGGATCGACGACAGCTGTTCGATCATCGTAGGCTCCCATTTTGCACGTCCCTGACTGATGATTCTCCGGCCCGGTGGTTGCTCTCACGTGACATTCCCAGTAAGCGTCGCTCGCGAAGTGATAACTGCGGTAATTTGTACGAGACGACGATTAATCGCGCGTTATTAAGATTAATTAAACTGCCTACTAAAGTGTCCGACACCAGCCAAATGAATATTGCAAGTGTCGGTCCCTGAGGACCGACACCCCGAGATTCGTTGACCTGGTGTCGGTCCGGCGGGACCGACGCTTGCAATATTCGTTTGGCTGGTGTCGGACACTTTAGTAGGCAGTTTATCGAGTGTATCGAACAGATACACTTGATTTTTATTAATATAAAAATACACGTAATTTATAAGCATAAAAAAATACACGTAATTTATAAGCATAAAAGAATACATGTTTGTCTCGAGCGTGTTAACGATTAATTTATATTAATTAACGAGATAGAGACACATTGAGATTTACCTAATTAGAATATCTGAAACATTGAATTTTTACTTCAATGAAGAGATTGGGAAATATTAATTTTTTAATTGTTCTGATTGTTGAGATTGCGAGCGAATGAGCGAATGGTCAAAATTCTTCTTTCTCTTTCTCTTGTTTGATTACCATTACCGATGATCGAAATTTAATTTTGACTATCAGTGACTGTACATATATGTGCATGTATCAGTGACTATACATACATACATACATACATATATATATATATATATATATATATTAAAAACGAGTATGATATTATTGATAAACAAGTATAATTATATCATTAATAAACATATATGTCGAGAGCAAAACTAATATTATCAACAAACATGTATATATTACATTAATTGAACGACAAATATGATAAAAAAAAAATAAACACGTGTATTGAAAACAAAAACAGTATTATTAACAAACAAATATTACTAAAATATTACAATTACGTTTACGTCATTAGTATATTATTAATATTTATAATATATTATATTATATAATATATTAAGTATAATAATATATAATATAATTATAATACACTAATAACAAACGTAGTAAATAAGCATATTAAGAACAAATACGCATATATCGATACACGACAAATTCATGAAGTTCATTCATCGGAGAGAAACGAAAGCGAGCTCTTACTCACTCGGTGCAAAGAGGATGAACGCTGGTTTCCAGTCTAAAATCCCACTGCCTCATGGTCCTCGTCCTGGTTAGTTCGATCACCTTCCTCACACCCTCGACCAACACCTTCAAGTCCTTCGTATCCACGAAGTAATTCGGATAGATCAATGGGGGGCTGGTTGGGTCACCAGATCGGAGCCTCAAGTGTCCCCTGCTGCCCACGGTGACTGTGGTCGGCCTGACGACGATCTGCCTTCTGTCCGAGCAGAAACCGATCGCCCCGTTCAGGCACTCAAATTCCAGGCCGGTCCTCGGGCAATTCGGCGAGAATCCGTCGAAGAACACCTGAATGTCGGGGACCCCGGCAACGGCGTAGCTGCTCTCGAGGAACGCGGTCACCTGCGTCAGCCCCGTGCTGCTCAGAGGTCCGGTTCTCGTCTCGAGGTACTCGTTCACGCTGTTCATCGTCATTTGCTCGTAAGCAGTGTCCCTGATGCTGAAGTGAACCGCCACGGACACGTGATTGTGAAGGTTCCTCCCCACGGGCAGATCCTTCACCACGTGTAGACCCAATTTGGTCAAGTGTTCCTTCGGCCCGATCCCAGAGTTCAAGAGTATGTGAGGTGAGCCGATCGCCCCTGCCGACAGGACGACCTCCTTGTCGGCCTTCACCACCCTCCTGTACCCGTCCTTGTCGATCAGTTCCACGCCGTAGGCCTTGCTCTGCCACTGGTTGATCAGAACTCGCGTCACTTGCGCGTTTATCAGCACCCTGAGATTCGGCCTGTGGTGAACTGGCCTCAGGTAGTTGCGCGAGGTCGTGCCACGGACGCCGTTGTCGGTGGTCATCGGGGCTACCATGAAACCCGTCTGCGTGTACTCTTTCAAATTCGACGTTCTGTAGCCGAGCTCGGAGGCGGCTTTTAGAAGCTCGTCCGCGAACACTGGTTTGTCAGGGTAGTACTGGATCTTCATTGGTCCCGGCACCGGCACTGTTCTTTCCTTCTCGGACAGTATCCGAGGGTCGATCGGGTCCTCCGCGCGTTCGAAGTAGTGCGCGATCTCATCGTAGGACCAACCGGTAGCGCCCGATCGGGCCCAGCTGTTGTAGACCTCCGGGTGACCGCGGGCGTACATCATCCCGTACATACCCGCGGTGCCTGACATCATCCTCCCTCGCGGCCAAGTGCACACTCCGTCGGTTTCTGGACAGGACGAGAATTTTTTTTTTTTGCTTTGTCCGATTGCTTATGGGACAAGGTGTCCCATTTTAGCCCTTTGCACTCGACTGTACCTTTTAACCTTTTTTTTGTCCCGAAATTGTTATATTTTCTCAGTTTTAAATATATTTAAATATGACCTGGGCGAAACAAATAATAAATTTATTACTTCTTAGTAATAATTTCTATCCAGTTATATTATACCGACGGTAGTTTAGAAAGAAAGCGACGCATTATTGTATACGATTTGGTCACTCGTTATGGTCCGTGAACCAGTTACCAGCGCATAGATTGAAAAGAGGTTAGAAACCAATATGGTGTAACCTCGTCAAATGTGCTGAAAACTCTTAATTCTACAAATACAGATATAATTAATGTTAAACTAGTTAAACTATAACAACGACGTAAGAAAAATAAAAGAATTTCAGAAGAAGATAGAGTCAGTTTGGAATAATTCACATAAACTAGACTTCTCACTGCTTCTTACGAAAGTTACGGGAGAGAGAGAATTTCATTTGCTACTAGATTAGTAAAATTTTATTATAGATTTTGAGGAATTATAATTATTTTATAATTCCAGTTTCTGATGAAATTACGAGAGAGAGGATTTTATTTGTTGCTGTGTATAGAGATGGATAAATAGAATACGATTTTTATTGCAGAGTTATAATTATTTTGCTATAAATTTTCTATAGTTACGTAGAAGAGAGTTTGCTAATTATTAGGAGAAAATGTATTGCAGAAATTTCGGGACATGTAAAATTTTTGATTTTACTACAACATGAAACATAACATGTAACAAACATGACAAAAATAATGAACAATAAATTTTCCAAAATAGAAAGTACAGTACAAACAAAGTAAGGTGGGAATCATCTTTTCGAAAAAAAAAAAAAAATCATCAAATAGATACATGACAGCTATTTCGAAAAATTGAAAAATTTCTTGCGAATGTGTGAAGATTATCACACTTGTTTGTATATATGTGGAAAAATCAATTTTGCAAAAAAATACGCGTTATGTAGATCTGTTTACCTAAACAAGCCGTTGGATGAGGTTCTGTTGGCTCCGTTTTGAAATTCCAATCCAAAGTCGAGTTGACCGCGTGAACCGCCAGTCCGGGGATCGAAGTCATCGACGGTTCTTCCGGTCCTGCTTCGATCAGGAGGACCCTCCACCAAGGATTGTCGCTCAATCTCCGGGCAATTATAGGCCCGGCTACTCCACCACCGACTACGATAAAGTCGAACCTACGATTTAATAATAAAAACGTCACATTAGGTGAATAATTGTACCACATAGAAATTGTTCAAAGACGTTCACATTTCATAAAATTAAATAAATGAAAGAAGTACTAAGTGATAAGTTCTTTTATTGAAATATCAGATAATTTTTAATTCACATTTCAGTGAAATTAAATGAATAGGAGAATTATTAAGTAGACTGTTTTATTGAAATGTTGGAAAATTTATAGTTCACTGATATAACTTACTATATGAAATTAATATAAATAAATAAAAGATTCACTAAATGACAGACTGTTTTATTGAAATATTAGATAATTTGTAATTCACATTTAAGTGAAATTAAATAAATAGAAGAATTATTGAGGAATAGGCTGTTTCATTAAAATGTTAGAAAATTTATAATTCACTGATATAATATACTATATAAAATTGAAGAAATAGAAGATTTGCTAAATGATTGTTTTATTGAAATATTAGATGAATTGTAATTCACATTTAAGCAAAATTAAATAAATAGAAGAATTATTAAGTAGACTGTTTTATTGAAATGTTGGAAAATTTATAGTTCACTGATATAACTTACTATATGAAATTAATATAAATAAATAAAAGATTCACTAAATGACAGACTGTTTTATTGAAATATTAGATAATTTGTAATTTAAGCAAAATTAAATAAATAGGAGAATTATTTTGTATTATAATTAGTTATTAATTATTAATAATTATTAAGTAGACTGTTTTAAAATGAAATGTTGGAAAATTTATAATTCACTATATAAAATTGAAGAAATAAAAGATTTGCTAAATGATAGACTATTTTGAAATATTAGATAATTTATAATTCACATTTCCGGACGATCAGTTTTCCGGTTCCATTCTTACCATTCGTTCGGCACTTCCTCTTTGCCAAGTCTGCGGCAAGGATCCGACAGATCGCACGTGGACGCGATCAGTTTCTCGAACAAGCTCGTGAATGATGTTTTCACGCCGCACTTGGACGCCATGTACGACGTGTCTTTGAAGCTGCATGAGCAGCATGATTTCGTTCCGTTGTTCGTGCCCAATTCGCCAACCTGAAACTAATTAACTATACGTCTTTAATTAAATCGTTTTCACTTTCTAGATGTTGCTCGNTTCCATTTTTTTTTTTTTTTTTTTTTTTTTTTTTTTTTTACGAGCAGCTCGAGAAGCTGGGCAGAGGTGAAAATTTAAAAAAAAAAAAAATAACAGTTAGAGGAATTGTTATTATTGCGAAGGAATTATTATTATGAAGAAATTATTGTGCAAAAGTGAAACTGAAACTGAAAGTTCATTATTTAAGTAGAGGACATTAAATCAACTAAATCAGTTATTTAAGTAGAGGACACGAATCAAGTGGAAATAAATTCAAAAAGAAAAAAAAAAAGTTAATTCATATTTCTGGATAACTCTGCCCCTTGAAACCAAGAAATTCTTGCCGGATTTCAAATTTCGAGAATTTCCTTGATTTTTGGAGGAAGCAAGGAAAGAAAAATCATTAATTAATCGTAATGATTCTGTTTACCGGAAACGGGTGTCGAAACGCGAGGGCCAATTGCGCCAGCGACAAGAACAAGACGTGAACTCGCATTTTGTCCAATCAGAGGCCGGTGTCACCTGCGAACAGAAAACAGTAGAATTCAATTGAATTAAATGAAAATTTTCTACAGTTTTCTATAATTACAATTTTCTTTCTTTTCTTTCTTTTTCTTTGTTCGTTAATTACACAAAATTTACTACTATTATTTCTGCAATCGAAATAAATTATAACGTCAATAGTAGATTAATATTTCGGACTTTGCAGTTGATTTCGCAAAAGTTTAAACAGACAACAACGAAATTTATTCGTTTTCTATAATTCAAGCAACGAATAAACAGCAGAGAATGAATGGATTAGCCACTGTCAATGATTTCTCGAAATTGAGTTTTAGTTATAGAAAACCAGCAGATGTTGCCATTTTTAGCTTGAAGTTATTAACTTATATTATTCCATTATTAAAAATTGTTACGAAATAATTCGCATGTCAATCCTTCATTACAGGACGCAAGAATTAGTAGTTATCATTGTATTCTACAGTGATATTCGTAAAAAAAAAAAAAATCCGAAGAAAACAGTACAAATTGACGAAATGATTTGAACCTTCATTTTTCTATATCACAGTTGAATTTTTTCCTTTCCCCCTTCCAGTTGCAGTTTAAATCATCGAATTTATTTCAAAGTGATTAATACAACGTTCTGTTTCTCATTTAGCTGATTTAATACCAATTTCGTTCACAGAAGTTCAATAAGGTGAACTTCCAGAATTCTATATCAAAAAGTTCCGTGTCTCCTTGTTCAATGCAATTGAGAACGTCTCTGCATTTATCGAATATCACCCCTTGATACACAGACACGATAAATCAGACATACTGCATGAATCATAAACTTTGATTTCTATAAGCTCGAATTACCGCCATGTGTGTGTGTGTGTGCGTGTGTGTGTGTGTGTGTGTGTATGCTTTACTAGCAGCGTGAAAGTCTCTCGACATCTGACGAGCAATTAGTCGTGTCTGAGTTTCGTGAATAAATTCCGGCGAGCAACAGACTTTCGAAAGTCGCGAGAATTTGCTTCTAACCGATGATGAATGGGTTTGAAAGCGAGTTTGATAGCGAGTTTCGCGATATTGTTTACACGGAACAGTATCAGCGATGATATAATAAATGTAATTTTCCATATCGTTATAACATATTTTTATTATATTATCTATTATATTATTTATGTATTTTTATTAACATTGTTATATTATTTTTTTTATTATTTTGAATGATATATTAACATTTTGGTGTTAAAAAGCCGTAAAGTACATGAATTACATGGAAAAAAAAATGACAAATGCACCATGTAGGTTATATGAATAAACAAAATCGAAATAAAATTGTGATATCGAATTTCTTTCGCACAACTGATATCTTTCTATGCCAAAATTAATTGCCTAACCTAACCTAATGATGCGTAATATTCTTTCTAACTTATCCTAACCTAAAAGCTAACCTAAACCTAACCTAAAAGCTAACCTAAATGAAATCTAAAAGGACTTAAAACTTCTGCTAATTTGCATTGTCGAATGTCAGTCATAAGTCGTATTATATTATTACATTAATAGTATAGTATATTATAATAACATTGTGATATATACCATAATATTATAATGCATTTATAGGAAAATTTCAAAGTGCAAATTCGCGTAAATTACCTCTCTGTAATCTTCATTATGTGAAACGATACTTTATCGAGGTTTTCTTCTTTAATTACATACATATTTTCGAAGATATGAATTTGCGTAAAAATCCGCAACCTACTTACAAGACGCCATACGTTAAATCGTTACTTCGGAACTTTCTATTGCGATTTCTATCGTACTAAATTATATATCACTATAACTCAGGTGTGCAAAGCTGGTACATCAAAGAAAATCGGTCGGCGCCAGAAACAGATAACATTGACCTTGCAGAGAAAAATTATAGGTTATGGACATATAACATTGACCTTACAGTCAGAATTATAGGTTATAGAACTTTTCTTTAGAAGAAAGAAATTTCAGTCAATATCCAATTAAATAAATTCTATAACAAAAAATTTTAGTCAATACGCGGTTAA
>NIPQ01091752.1:0-25162 GCA_002806875.1 Lepidotrigona ventralis hoosana
TGTGTTAAATTGAAAGCAATTTACGGTTATCTCGCGTCGTTATTCGCGACGTACAAAGGGCCGGGTCTGTTAATTAACATGCGTGATACGTACGATTAGATGCGACCCTTTTATATATATATATATACCCACACACGAACACACAGAGCGGGTCAGGAAAGTTCGAAATGGAGCGGAACAATGGCCGACGAGACGCTCATCGGTGGTGGAACAGGTTTCCAAGGGTGCCTGCCTGCACTAACCCCGATTGTCGACGTGATTTATAAGTCGCGGGCCCGTTCTCTTCCTCTCTCTCTCTCTCTCTCTGTCTGAAAGCGAAACGGTTCGCTAAATCGTCACCGACCGCGTCAAACACCGCGGAACTTTTGATTTGTTACTTTTCACGGACGAAACCGATTACTCGGTAAGGTTTCCTTCAGCTGGAATTCCTGGGCTTTGAGCTTTCGGGGGAATGTTCGACGAGACGAGGACCTCGAGGGAAAGGGAAGATTTCGAATTGTGCGGAACGATCTTGGCCACAGAGATTCGTTTCAGACGAAGTTTCGTATTAGTTTTCTCGCGAGTTTGTCTTTTAAAATATAACAGGATCGTGTACCATTTCTCGACAATGTTCTCAATAAAAAAGCATGTAGCATGTATGTGCAAAAATCAGTTTTAAAAACTTCATTTTTATAAAATCTATCGTATGAAAGAATAATGTCAAAACAAGAACACACTTTGCTCGTCTTTCTGTCATACGATAGATTTTTATAAAATTAAAATTAAAATACTTTATCGGACAATTTACATGATGAACTTTTGTTAACAAAGTTTTTTCGTGTCTTCAAAGATAACAGAGGTATTTGACGTGATCATGACTACTCCTTGAAACGTATACATTGTTAAAACTTTTTCTGCTCTAACTTTTTCATTCTGAATCTCAGTTTTAAATCAGAGATACGCGTGTACGAAACAGTCGTCAACAATTTTCTATACACAAATCATGTAGGAAATTATAATTCTACAAATCAGTCCATCATCATCATCAACACTGAAAGTTTTGTGTAGTTGACGAGTTGATCTTTTCACAAGGCACAATGGCACGGGGTCATCGCAACTTTCAGCAGTTCAACATGAACTATTATACTTGATAAACTTTATCGGTATAACAATTCAGTACAGTGAAAAGTGAAAAATACCTGTCGAGTGACAACAATTTCACCTTTCCACCAACAAACATTTCAACATCCTTGACGACGCTTTTCTAACAAATTTTCATCCTCCTTACTGAACTATTGAGATCTCGATCGCTGACTGCGCCGCGAGCCATTTCAAAGTTCTTCGTCGCGTGTATTTCGTCGATCCTCGCGACAAGGGCTGATAGAGGGAAGGGCAGAGGGACGGAAATGTGCATAAACGTAAAAAAAGAAAAAAAGAAAAAAAAAAAGAAAGGCTTTGTTATTCGCTTGTACACCTTTTTGCCGCACGCCAGGAACAGCCAGAGAACTCGGTGCACACGGTGTGTACCCGGGGCACACACGGGACGCTCACAACTCGGAGACACACACGCTAGGGGATGATGTTATATATATACACATACACACACATATATATATGCCGTGCAGGATGGAAAAGGGAGAGACAGAAGCAGGGAACAGGAGAGATATACGGGGAGAGGGAGAATTGTGGGGAGAGAGGCTATCGATTTTTTTTTGTCCCCAAGCGACGAAAGCACCGCGGCAACCAGGAGGGGGCGGGAGAGGGGTGGTGCGTGGCACAGAAACAGACAATGTAAAAGCCCACACTGCCAACCGCCCCGTTACACCACGTAGTTACGTTACATAACGTAACGCAGCCACGAGACACTCGTGAAATCCGTGGCACACGAGGCTTTTCCTTCTCTCCATCACCACCACCCCTTTTTCACCCACCCGCTATTTTCGAATCGCGCCACGAAACGGCGCGAACCACCACGTTCTCCCTATTCTCGCGTCCTCGACGTTCTCAACTCGCTTGGACGTTTCGATGTTACCATCTGATGTCGATGAAAATATTTGGAGATGTTTGAACCTCGGGTTTTGAATTCCTCTTCCTCAAGTTGCGCTGGCAATTGGTTCGCGGACCATAACGAGTGACCAAACCGTATGCAACAATTCGTCGCTTTTTCTTTGAACTCGTTGGTATTTTACTAAAAAAAGTAATAAATTTGTTATTTGTTCAGCCTGGGTTATATTTAAATATACTAAAGAAATTCTTAATACGCGTCTGCGCGAGAACAATGGGGGTTTAGTAGTTTGACTCGTATTTTTAAATTAATTTCTATCTATTTCGATGAGTTTTGCACGCATGTTTAGTCAGAATTCTGCCAATTAATTAACGCGTTAAAGATTATATTAAAAAAAGAGTCTGATATAGTCCACAGATTGCATTGTTGTCTAGTAGAATACAAATTATGGCAATCAGTTTCAATGATTTTCGATGATACTTGGATAAAAAGATGATCTTACGTATTTTATAGAAAGTACTGTACTTTGGACGCTTCGTTCTGCACATTTTTATAACCGTCGAATTATTATAAACATAGTGATCACAGAATTTCACTTCTCGTGATGCGCCATGATACTCCCGATTCGTTACGTTTGAATTTGAATAATTTCGCTTCAGCTTCTTTAAATCCCGCGGCGAGTTCGAATTAACATGACGAAATTTCAAAGTAATTCTCGCCGAGGATATTCCAGCGGCAGGAACTTCCTTGAGATTCATATTACATTTACACTTGAAGAGCCGCGGTGATGAAGAAAGTACGAGTATATGTAACAAGAAACTTCGTAATTGTTACATCTCTCTGTTACTTTTCACTCGATTGCGAACTCCTCTGTACTCATTCTTTATTCCTCTATTCTTCAAGACTTTTCGCCGAAAATTTCTCTCTCCCGCGACCAGATTTAGTTTGTTAAAGACACGTTTCGAATACATTTTCTTTTCTTTTCTTTTTTTTAATTACTTATTTCGAATATTACACGCGCGAACTTACTGTATTGTTCAAATGTTTCATTTTTCAAATTAATTTCAGATTTACATTTAGCCTGATACATTTAGTTTAATTTATGTAAACATGTTTCGAACTACTTATTTCGAGTGTTACGTATGCAAACCTCTTAAGCAACTTGCTTATATTATTCAGATATTTTATTTTTAGCTGAAATTTTAAACAGTATCGTTGTATTATAGGTAAGACTATGTGTCGTTGCGTCACAGATGACTGTGATGATTTCTATTAAATTACGAAAGTTTATTTCTCGGTAATAGAGGTTAGTGGAAAAAATTCAATTCAGAATTTGGAAATTAAGTGACTTTGTTTGAAATTCTTGTTCTTTGATGATTCAGTGAAGAGTTAACGTGTATTGGTTGCACAGATGAATCGAAGTGATTCAACGCTACATTCTGTACAACGTAAATATTTACAATTTAATATGTTGTACTACGGATTTTTATGCATTTTTGACTTTTTCGCGAATATTATTAAAGAAAAGGAATCTAAATAGGAAATTGTTTCTTCTGTATACTGTTATGATTAATACAGCTCTTTGGAAATATATTTTATATATTTTCAACGCACATTACTTGCGTTATTCTTACATTTTTAAATTTTCCATAAATGCAGTCTAATAATATAATATAATATCTATATAATTTATAATATATAATATAATTTATTAAATATAAATATAAATATAATATATTTATAAATATAAATATAATATAATTATAAAATATATATTAATTATAAATTATATTATATATATAATTATATTATATATATATAATTATATATATAATATAATTTATAATTAATATATATTTTTTATTTTAATTAATAAATATAATATAAAATTTGTAACATATATGCAGCCTAATTCGTTATCTAATAAAATAATATATATATATATATGCAATAAAATATAAGTGAATTTGGTACAATTCTCAGCATCTAGAGTCGAGATAAGAGTGATATCTTCAATCGATCTGCATGCAAGATGTTAGCGCTCCACTTAGCGAATTACGATGGAGAAACAGGTCGGATAATCATACGCTAGAAAACCGATCCGCGTTCACCGCGGCTCTTGATTTACGTTTCTTTAAACCTCAGATAGAAGCAGTCTTTATACTCGATAGAATTACAAGCGAAATGGGTCGAATAATCACGCTCTGGAGAACTGATCCGCATTCAGTGCGCGGCTCTCGATGTCCGATCGTGTCGCGAGCTATGAAACGTTCGATCTGGCCCCCTACTCTCTTCGATCCTCTGTTAACCACGATCCACCCACGATATCGGGGATAACAGTCGCCCGGTTCTTCGATTGATGGAAACGCTTCGAGGATCAGATCGATGCTGGCTCGAAGAGATTTCCAATTTTGTCGTCGCCAAATTTTTCTCTTCTCTGTGCAATTATCGCACATTTAATAATGTTGCCAGATGTACTCGTCGTGCGTTCGAGAAAAATTCAATTCATTTCCATTCGAGGGCGAGTAGAAAAAAACAGCAGCAATGTATAATTATTTCGAGTGATAAGATGGTCGAGTGTCGAATAAATCTTCATTTTTCTTAAACATTTGATTCGAATCGGTGTCGGAAGATCGTGAAAGTACAATCGGCGAAGAAAAGAAAAAAAGTACGGAGTGTAGCACGATGAATCATACGGCAGTTAAACTCGTTCGTTGAAGCAATTTCAGAATCAGTCCTGGTTTTTCGTTTCGTCACGTGTGTTCCCAAAGCGTGCGTGTGTGTGCAATTTCGAATCGGCGGTAGTATGTCATCAGAAACACGAACAGAAGGCTTTACGGTGGTGAGGGGGAGAGGGTGCATGCAAAGTGACCGAGCGCTCGCGGTTGAAACGCATGGTTTCACGGCTACGGCGTATAATGACAGGAATTTTAATTAATTGCTATAATAACTACGCGACGCGTCCACCGCGCGGACAGTGAATTTGCATTTGTTTTCGCCGACACAGATATCGCGGGATACGATAATTCCTCTCGCCCGGGCTGCGGCGGCAGTCGCGCTCCGTCGACCGGAAGTGGCCGCCAGCTCGAACGAAATGGAAAATTTTTCGACGATCCGCCAACGATGAACGATAAGCTCTACCCTTCTTTCAGTTCAACGTCTCCGCCGTTCTCCGTATTTCTCTTTTTATTCAATTCGTCGTTCGCTTCGGTTCTCGCGTTGCTAAATTTCTTGGAACACGATATTCGTATTATGTAATGCGCAACGTAATTAATCTGTTGCACCTTCGTAATGTTACGAAGTGTGTGTGTGTGTGTGTGTGTGTGTGTTGGATCACGGTAGGGGCTATCTATAAAAAGAGACAAACTTGGATTTCGTCAGAACGTATGTTGGCATTACGATATGTAAAGGATGGATTTTTGTTGAATAATTCATCGAGCAAGTATTTATCCAGAGTATGGTGCATTAGAAAATATTGGCAAAAGATCGAACTCTTATTAGCATTTCATTAATGAAATATATTTTCCAAATATAATTCGAAACTCACTGTGTTATATTACGTCAGCAGATATGTTCGAAAAAGATATTAATAGAAAATAGAAAGGCTGGGTTCTTGTTAAAATGTTCTCTGACTGTACAACTGAAGTGTCAGGTATGTTTCAAATATTGGCAGATCATATTCGTTGAATTTTTATTAAAGTTCTACTAATAATTCTATATCGCTTAAATCTATATGAGTTTGAAGCTGATGTTACATTATTGGAGTATTGGTAGTTTTACTTTCCCGTACAATTCGATAGAATTATTTCATTATTTTCTCTGTATTTGTGAACAAATATCGTTTGCGACAAACAAGCGAAGAAGGTAAAAAATTTGGCAACGTGAAGATGTTAGATTCGGGATAGCCGTCTCGCGATCCTCCGAAACGAAAGGATTGAAGTTCGAACGCCGAAGTGCTGCGAGTCCTCCGGCGCAGATATCTCGTTACGCCAAGAGTCGCTTCCGGTGGGAAAGATTCGTGCCTTGCCCCGGTTGATACGGAATCGCAACACCGTGTCTGCACGTTATCGAAACGATAGGAGCGGGCACACTTTGTCGTGCAGCAGTCGAGCGAAATTTAAGAATCTTTATTTTCTCGTTTCTTGAGCGATGGGCCCGCGAATGTCCCTCGCCCGTGTAACAGGAATCTTTGAAATACGGGCGAGGAACTCGGTTCCCCAGATTTAATGGCAGTTTTATATATCACGGTCTCGAAAACCTGCCGCAAGAGCAACTTCTCCGTCGTAGTTCGTCGAACAGCGAAGACTTTAATATCTGAATTTTGCACTGTATTTTTTTCTTTTCTTTTTTTTTTAATAAATTTGCAATTTACAGATGCCACAGTGGATAAGTTAAAATCAAGTTTGCATAGTCTCGAGGGACTTGATTCTATTTATCTCCATTGCAAATAGCGAACGTTAATATCTCGTACTGTGTTTCGATGATAAAAAACATATATGGTAGATAAAAACACATATCAGGTTTTATCCATAATCAGATTTTACTTCATTACGGGAAAAATAGCCGCTTGAGATCGCGTCAATCGATTCACGTTCGATACATTTGCCTTGAGATTCAGATTCTTCGCTGTTCTGATCTGGTTCGATTATTCAAATAGAATCAACAAATCAGTTCGATGTACAATTATCTGTGATCGTCTGTGTCTGAGGATAATGCGGGGATACAAGCATTCGAAACTATTCAAATTNATTATAATAATTAAATATTTGTATATTAGAATATTAATATGGAACAATTAGAATATTAATATAGCTTATTATAGATTATTAATAATATTAATATTGTAATATTTGTATATTAATATTACAATAATTAAATATTTTATATATTTGTATATTAATATTATAGTAATTACTTTATATATTTGTATATTTATATATTAGAATATTAATATAGAAGAATTAGAATATTAATATTTATATATTAGAATATTATGATTAAATTATATTTTATATATTAATATTATAATAATTAAATTATTACATAATATTATATATATAATTTTGCATATTATAATATTATAATATTTTATATTACGTATCGTAAAGTGCGATATACATCTCTTATCCTGCCACGTGTATTATGTCGAATGTTATTACCAGGTACAAGCAGTTTCTTAGAGATGCAAAAACGAGAATGTAAATAACTTCTTATAACCTCGAGGCAGAGAGAGTATCGAACAAGTTCGAACATTTACGTTCCTCAGTCGTACGGAAGTTATCGAAAGTGTAACATTCGGGCGAAATACAGTCGGTTAAATGCGTATTAACATTTGTAAAGATCGCGAAAGAACGTTAAAATTCAGCTCAAATGGCAAATAATCATACCGAAATTAAATAAAAAGAAATTCAATTTAGTCGGGTCTGATGGCTTGCACTGCTTATCGTGATTTACGAAAGAAGCAACAACTTCCGGATTCGTCGATCCATGGAGGCGGCGGTGTAATGATTTGGAGACGTCTTGGTTACCGAGGTAAGTTGGAAACAAAATTTATTTGTTGATTATTAATGATGCCGTTATCAAATGCACACCAATTATTAAACTTGTTTCTTTTATTTCTATTCATTGCTCACGAAATGTACTATTTTGTCGTTTTGACTTGCTAAATATTACCATATCCTTTTATTTTATTTTGTTTTTTTATTGGTATAAAATGTATTGCAAAATTTATGTTGCTTATACTTATATGCCGACAAGAGAATGCATATAAGAGAGATTTTCTATCATTCGTTTGATAAAAAGAAATTTAATAATTTTTAGAGAGTACTGTCTCAAATACGAATTGTTAAACTGTAAATTGAACAAATATTCTGTTCACAATCGTAGATGAGATGTCTCAGAAAACAGTATCATTCATGCAACGTTATTACAGTTTTTGAAATATAATATTTCTAAATAAAATAAATATAATATATTTCTAATTCTCCTAATAAAAAAATGGGAGAAATATCGTTCCTGATTGTAAAAACCGGTTGGGGGTTCTCCAAATAATTTCCTTGATGTTTCGAATTTTTTCTTTTTTCTTTTTAATGAAAAAAGACTATGCTCTTCTGTGGAAATTGTCTTTATATTTACACAAAGCTCTGACTAGAGGAGATGTATATCTAGGAAATAGATAATAGGATCTTCCTAAGATTTTCTTCAGATTTTCTTTTCCCTTCTGGTGTGTGATCTTTAGCTACAATACCGGAATATTTTAACTATTAGTCATATCGTAATTTTTTTTTTTTGAACTGTTGGACTTGATTGTAATTGATTCTTCGACCAATGTAGGTTCATTTCCATATTCAGAATGTTCAGAATTTTTCTACTAAGGAGACGCGTGAAAATTAATAGTTTCTAAATCGATAATTTTCAGATACACGTGCATTCAAAAAATAGTGGGATTTATTTAACATTTTTCTTCTATTTCTATTTCTGCTTCGATTTCGTAAGATCTTGGATTTTTCTGTAATCTTCTAGCTGCCATTTCAGTATATTTCACGAAAATTATAACTCTTAATTTTAAGAGTATATATTGCATGCTTTTTTAAACTTCCCACAGACGCATTAAGAAATCCTCAGTCTAATCGACCAGTTAATAATTGACCAGTTCGCCGATTAGCTAGAACTATCAAAGTGACCAATTTCTAATTTTCTATGGGAATTTTATATATTCACGACGAAGTGTATGTTCAGATACTCGAGTGATCTTTAATACAATATATTAATAAAAGCTTATGTCTTTTATTATATTATTAACTTTACCTTGCGCTGTAATCTCGTCCCTACGAATGTTAGTTACTTTAGTCGTCAGACAATTCCAGTGTTAACGAAGCCTCTCTTCAAAACTCTCCAAACTCCCCGCCAATTCTCAAAACATAATTCTCCCACGTAATTTCCAAAACTCGCCGCCGATCTTTCGGGATCTATCCGGGGAAACGAGGGGAAGGATTCTCTGCCCGGATCTTAACGCAAGAAGATCAATTAATCTCCCTGGGTCGATGTACCGGAAATCGACGATCTCGCGTTCAACGAACGATCCCGTACGTTCGTACAACCGGTGGTCCGATCGTTAAGGAAGTCACCGGCTCTCGGTGAAACTCGGGGGCGGGGGTGAATCCTCGAAGTGCACCAGGCAACTCTAAATCCTCCGGGGTCCCCTTTTCCTGCTCCGCTGGAATTAGGAGAAGCTGGTCGTTGCTCGCGCGGACGGATGCTTCGAGAGGCCACGAAAGAGGGGGAGGGTTTCCTTCCTGAAGGTCCAATTCCTTTCACCGATCGGAGAATACCCCGGAGGACGCGAGACACGGCTGATAGCGATGGGATCAAGTCCAATATGTACCTACGAGTACATCCGAGTACATCAAGTTCGTTGCCTGAGTTTGTTTCGACCTCGCTCGCACTCGAAAGCAAGAACACTGCGATCGATCGATGACAGTTAGGTAATTCGAATAGGCAATTCATTTGCGCAAGAAATGAACGTGAGCATGATTCGCGTGAATTTACAAGTTTACCATGCCAATTCGTCGAATTTGCTATTCGTATCTATTTCGCTTAAAATTCGGGCATCATGAATTGAAGAGCACCACACCAAATCTTCCGGCAAGTGTTACGTGTTTTGTGTAATAAAAATAGTACAATTAATGCAATATTTATAATACAAATATGAATCATGTACGCAATGTGCAATGTGGAATATAAATTGTTGTGCTTACAAATACATACAGTTACAAGTGCAATAAATACAATAAAAACTTTGTTAATACATTAATATATTGTATTACATATTGTGTATATATATATATATATTATATGTGTATAATATATTATTGTTGTATTGTATTATTGTATTATATATATTATACTTCATGTGTGTACTACATTATTACACAAAAGAATTATATATACATATATGCATTGCACTATATTGTATTATAAAACACACGATAATCCGCGGACATATTTGCTGGATTATCTACTACATTAAAAAACAAAAGTGTCCCGAGACCTTCGAGCAAACACGCGGTTTTGCACTTGCAAAGATTCGAACTCGCGAGATACTCGATCCCATCCCTCAAGTTGGACCATCGCCGGACTGTACGAGACCTACACGACGTCCCAGGTAGTCGATATCAAGCGAGCGTCCACGAAGGACGAAAAAGAGAGAGAGAGAGAGAGAGAGGGAAGAAGGAAGGAAGTTGGATGATAAGGACTAGATGGTGGATAAGTCGCGAGATGAAGTGGAAGAAGAAGAAGAAGAAGGCGGAAGAGGAGGAGGAGGAGGAGGGATGGGGGAGAAAGGAAAGGAAAGTGGCGGTGGCTGGTTGTTACAGGGGTGAAGAAGCCCGCCGGTCCAATAGCCTTCGGTCCCGAATGGTCCCTAACGAGCACAATAGGTCAGGCATTGCGCAAGCTTTCGCTGACTCGACGCCNATAGCACAGTCATGATGTCTTGCAGTAATGCCAACGAAACTCCAGTACGTCTCCTACGGTGCATCAAACACGTTCACCAGCTGCCAAACTTTCTGGGCCATGTATTTATTTTGTAATTGTGCCATCTCGAACAAAAGTTTCGAACGAAGCGGAACGAACGTCGTACCGCCACGTTCCAGCAATCGCGCGTAAATTACGAAACCGCCGCTCGCAGGAGCGTTGAGTTCAGCGTCTAATCAGCAGATTCCAGGACCGGGGTGGGCTGCGAGAACAATTGAGTTTTTTTTTTCTCCTTTCTCTCTCGTTGTCGCCGCTTAAACAGCGAACTCCTTCGCGTAACGTGTCCCGCGGCCAGAAATGCATCCATCCGCCGGAAACCGTCCACTCCGCAGCTCGCGAGACATAATACCGTTTGATGGCATCATTAAGCCGGAGTTGGCTTATTGTTTCTCGTAAAACGTACGTGGAAACGCGGTGGTGCGCGTCCCTAGGCGTCTTCGCCCGGGCCATTTCGACGCCCGATGGCGAACGACGACGTTGACGACGACGACAGCGGTCGCTGTCCCCGGGAAACCCCGGCGTCGACGTCGTCGTCTCCATTTTCCTCGACGGAACAATAAACCGGGCATAAACTTATAATTAAATAGTCTGTAATGGCCTGTGTTTTCCACACGTGACGCGTCTTTCTCTCTTTCTCTCTTCCCCCAGGGGGGAATTGCACCGAGGAATTATTATTGCCCGTTGTATGTGCTCGAAATAAATCCTCGCGGTTTTTCACTTCGGTTTGATAGGTAGTTACATTTTCTTTTTCTGCGACGAAATATTCGCGTCGAATTAGTAAATGTTCGATTTTATAATCTGTTGTATTTTCGGTCAAATTTGCATGGTGGAATTGTACTGGAGTATTGTTTTCGTGTTCTCGCGCGTGAAGCTGTTATTAAACTGTAAGCGAGTAATTAATTGACGTTTAATCTANTCGAATTAGTAAATGTTCGATTTTATAATCTGTTGTATTTTCGGTCAAATTTGCATGGTGGAATTGTACTGGAGTATTGTTTTCGTGTTCTCGCGCGTGAAGCTGTTATTAAACTGTAAGCGAGTAATTAATTCACGTTTAATCTAATTAAGTAGGCACTGGATCCGCAGTGTAAATTGTTGAAATTAAAATCGAAGACGAGAGTGCCAGGAATGCGAGCGGTATATTTTCTACCGTGGGGAGAATTGGAAGTCGCGCGAACTTTTTCAGCTTAATTTTTCTCAGTTTCTCGTGAAGAATGGGGAAAAAGTAGCGTTTGCATAATTTTCGTGTTGAAATATCGATATATGTGCATGTAATCCTTTCAATTTACATCTGTTTAAGTGAGAAAAAAAAAAAATTGCACGTGAAATGTTTTCTCAGGTGAATCTTTAATCGAACGCCACCGAAACGATTCGGTTTCATTTCAGAATCCAGTAGTTTTCGATATGAAGCAGCTGTTACAGCCCTTTTTTAAAATAACTCATTAAATTCAGTTTCATGTTTTTTTAAATAATTAGTCATTCATTCATATATTGATATTGTAATTGATACATATTTATGATATACATTACAAGATATATATAGTTTAACGAATAGCATTAGTTCGATCGAATTAAATTCTAGTCTAAACGACACTCTGTACATAGCAACGCGACACACGAAAAGAGAGAAAGATTCGCGAAGCTTGTTTCAACTTTCATTGAAAAACTTGTGTGAGCCGCTTTTTCGAAGAACTCTCCCTTTAAAACCGAAACACCGGCACCACCACCGGCCGTAAAACACTTTAAACCCGCTATACTCGAGCTTCGCTGGGAAAGAATTCGAACCGGCACCGATAATCGAATCAGCCAACCGGTGTGTCTCCTCCCTTCGTAGCACGAAATCTCTCTCCGAGCGTCCAAAAAAAAAAAAAAAAGAAGAAAAAAAACAGGCGAAAAAGAAGAGAAGAAACGAGAACCACCACCGTATGTCACCCCCTTTTCACCCCGCTCGCCGCAGGACATTTCTGACCGCGAGGACCGAATAGAAATAATTGGCGCCGCGTTCGCATCCACTTTGGTATTCCGGCTGGTAATGTTCGCGCGATTCGTTCGGCTAATGGGTCCTGATCGGCGACAATCGGCATCTTATCGGTTTCTTGAGGACGCTTTCGCGGCGAGCGGACACACACTCTCTCTCTCTCTATCTCTCTCTCTATCTCTCTCTTTCGTTGCACGAGAGAATCTAGCCGGTTTGTCATGGGGGGACGCGCCATGGGGATTTCCCCCCCGTTCAATTTCGCCGTCTGTTTGCCGGCTGGATTCCGCTCCATTCGTCGCTGGCCGGTCTACGTGACGCGAAAAACGAATGCCGCCCCGCGGTTTCCCCGTGGCCCGTGGGTAATTCGAAAACCTCCCCGGGACAAGACGAATCGAGGCCGCGTGAAATTGCTCCGTGTTGCCGGCCGGGTTTACCGTGAGCGTTCTGACCGAAGAAGAAGGCCAAGACGAGTTGGATTAGTTGATTCCGCGAGATCGCGCTGTATAATTGCCGGGCTACCGTTGATTTACAGCGAGATCCTAGGAACTTGCGGAATGTTTTGTTTAGTTTAGTTTAGAAGAGGTCTCACGTAGACAAATGCATTTTTTTTTCTTTTTTTTTAAGGGTTCGAACTTGTCGTGTACACGTTTCCGTGAAGTCTTTGGAGAGTATAAGATCTGTTGTGTTATAAAATAATAATATTATGAAATATACGTTAAAAAGCTGAAATTTTGATATTTTTGAACAGGAGCGTGTCTGTTTAGTGTCATTTATGCCTAATGAAACAATATCTATTTTGTAAGAATGTAAAAATTTTATTATCTATACGATAGCTTTATGTAAGGCAGTTTGACAAATTAATTAACTTTCTAAACAAAATGATGTGTATCGTGCGTATTACATGAAACACTTTGAAATTTAATTAACACTGTAATGAAAGACGACTGTCACGATCGTATTATTCGCGTTGATAAAATCTGCCACCAATCTGAAAGTGTCGAAGAGAGATGGAAGATCGTTTTGATGTGCAATTGATTGAAACTGAATTTTAAAATTACGTTCGTAAAATTCTCCTGGTATTACTAATTTTAATCATCCTAATTATAGTATTTCATTGATTGTACTATCATGAATACATGTTCATAAATATTGAAGTAAATAATTGCAGTAAATTTGATAAATTATCGAAATAACTTTAAAAAGCGATTGTTAATCTTGAAAATTGATTTAAAGAACATAATTTCTGATTTGTGCCAAATGTACATTACGTTTAATAAAGTTAAATTCTTCCCATCCCCTCCCAATTACTTAAAATTAGGGAAAATTTCAGAGACTGAACAAAAATTACCGTAATAAGCTAGTTAAGCCAGGGATTAGATATTAAGATCTATAATTAAGATTAATTCGACCATAAAACGTGCAATGCTTGAAAATTACAGATTATTGTATTAAGATCATATTGAGATTACATTCTGTATAATAATAGTTTTATAAAAACGAAGCATACTTTGATACTATGCAATTTTCAATATGGAGAAAGTGAAAAGTGTACTAAACGTTTGATGACATTCTTGTTTTGCAGGAGGGCGCACCTCAGAAATTGCCTGGAAAAGCTGAAGGTGTTAGTACCATTGGGTCCTGAAACTTCAAGACACACCACGTTGGGTCTCTTGACCAAGGCCAAGCGTTTTATCAAGGTAAGAGTGCAAGTTTATTTTTAATTTATTTTTATCATCAAAGGTGAAACAAAATTTCTAGATTGTGTTTCATGATATTGACAATTATATTAATTTAGATTAACATTGATAATTATTGTGATTCGTTACAATGAATATAATGTAAAATAAGAACAAGCAATTAGCGTTAGACGAAGACGAGCGATTTGCAGCAAATCTACTTGTTTGTTTCTGACCATGCGTTGAGCTATACTACTTGGCCCCCAAAACATGGCACACGCGAAATCATTGGATATCAGTCAGTCAATGATAATATTTATCAGACGTCGATTTGAAGTTCGAATTTTGGCGAATCTAACGCTTTCAATTGTTTTGTTACGAAAAGTTAAATTGTTTATCAGAATGAATTAAATTTTAATGAATTTCCCAAGCTCAAGAAGTTGTAATACGTTAAAGAAATAGACGATCCGTCACTCATGTAAAAAAAGTACATATACAGTACAAAATACATAATACAAAAAATAATAAATTAGAAACTACAAACGCAAATAATGCTGACCACAAAGCTGTCAGCAACGATTGACTAAACACTTGAATTTTAATAATTATAAAATTTTTCTTCAGTTTTTCGCAAATTGTGTCGAATCTAAAAGGTCGAAATTCGATTGATATTATTGAAGGACAGACATTGAAATAATCAACAATTGCATTAGGCTAATCAAACATTATGTCAACACTCGTTATTTCGTCTACAATAATGTAAACAAAGTTGTAATGTAACAACAACAATTGAACGAAAATTATTCCACCGTCGTTTCGGATTTTTATTTTCTCGAAAAGCTTCAAATCACTTCAACGACGTTCGTCATTGCGCACCAGCGCGTCGCTGGTCACACTTTCGTAAGAAGCAGTGCGCATCACTCGCCATTCTTCCACCACGAAATCCTTGCCAACGAGACGTATTATTCCTCCTGCTTTCTTCCTACTCCGCCGCCTAATCTCCGCGATGCAAGTTCCGAGCAAACAGATACACCAGAATTGCTCATAAAACTGCGCGAGAGGCGCGGTACGGGTGGTTTGAATATTTCATGGGGTGTTCCGCGAAGCCGCAGCTCGCGAGAATCAACGAGCAAGAAGTACTTACGGAAAACATCAAGCTGCTTCTCGCCGCTTTTATCTATGCATCTTCGTCTACGTACATTCGCGCGTATACACGTACACGTACACGTACACGCACGCACGCACGCANTTTTAGTCGACGATAGTTGGCAAATGGCAACATCCAATGGCGACGATGGCCATGAAGTCGATCGAAAAGAATTACAAACGTCGGATTAATCCGTCGATGAATTTAAAACCCGACTTCCACTCTAATTATCAAAATTTTTGTTCAGTTTGACGCTCGCGTTCGTCATTAATGGTAAAAACGTAAAACTCCCGGAGCGAGCTCTTGAACAGAAGGAGGGGGGGGGAGGGAATAATATCCCGGTGCCCGGTTCATTAACACGAAACGAACATTCCCAACGAGAAGTTTAAATTATCTAAATCTCATGTCAGAGCCCGCGAATTAGCCGCGGCTTTATTGTAATCCCCGCGAGCTTAGCGAGCCATGTTTCAATCCACCCTCTGCCCATTAATTCCGCGATTTTTCAGCAGTTTTGTATCCGCTCGTCGGAATTAATCTTCGAAATGAAGATGGAATAAAAGCGGAAGCCAATTGCCGCGAGTCCCGCGGCGAACTGCGAAACGCGGTTAACGTCGTGGAATCCTTTTGCGCGTGGTTCCCTGTCAACCGTTGAAAAAGAAAAAAAAAAGGGAAAGAAAATACTTCAATCCCGGGGTAACGTTCAATGAGATTACCTGTAGCGAAATTTTTTCTTTCTTTCTTTCTTTCTTTCTTTCTTTTCTTCGAATGAACGCGATAAATCGGGGGATGAACGCTCGAAAGATTAAACGTCTGCGACGTATTTCGGCTTTTTCTCTCCCTTATTATTATTATTATTATTATTATTATTATTATTATTTGGTTAAGAAGTTTGGAAAAGATTATTTGGTAGCTTGTGGTTGATTGGTCTGTGGCAGTTTTGTCGAAATGTACGCACGAAAGTGTAGACGTTATTAGAGATGTGAATTGATTCTGGTTAATTTTGAATACATTATAAAAATTGATTTTCCAAAGCGAATATTCGTGTGAAACAAAGTAATCGCAGAATCCGTGGAACAACAGTCGCGAAATAATTAACAATATTAATATTTAACAATAATTATTTATTCTAAATAAACGGGAAGAATCCCTCGGCCATCAAGATGAAAACGATAGACATTATTTAAAAATATAGTAGAGCGAGTAGATTGTGATGAAATAAATATAATGAAGATATATATATATATATATCAACAAATAAATACAATAAAGTAATAAATAAAATGAATCTGTACAATAAGATGTGTTAATAGATGGAGAAGATGAACCATGCTAGGGTGTCGCTGAGGTTAACTAATTAAAGTTTATGTCCTCCCCCCCTTTTTGAAAAAGCAGGATGTAATAGGTATTATCAAATAGTCTATTATATCATGATTTATATAAATAATAATTAAATTTTCGTTTAGAGCAGCAAGTCTAGCTAGAAAAAGAATTAGTTTTATTAGATATTATCATATTGTAATTTATGTACTAATATAATTCAATTATCTTTATAGTAATGAAAGATAATTCAATTATATTTCTAGCAATATCTCGTTGATTAAACACACTATACATTTATGTATCTACAGATTAAGGGTTCATTATGCTTGCAAACGGGTGCGAAAATCGTTCCTATCTTTGAGTAAATAATATCGTCAATACCTATGAATACACATTAATACATAATACAATAAAATATAATATTAATAAAATGATCGAGCGAAGGAAATTCACGTACGATGTAAAACGAGCTTGTGTTGTTGTGAGCAGAGCCTGGAGGAGCGCGAACGCAAGCACGCGGTGCACAAGGAGCAGCTGTCTCGCGAGCAGAGGTTCCTCAGGCGTCGGCTGGAGCAGCTGACGAACCAGACGGGCCTGCACGGGTTGCACGGCCTCCACGGCCTCCATGGGTTAAGCTCGAGCGCCCCGACCGGCTCCTCCTGCGGTCCTGGAGCCGCCGCCGCCGCTGCCGCCGCCGCGGCGGCTCTTCTCTCGAAACGGCGCAGCGTTTCCGAGTGCTCCCTCGGCACTGCCTCGTCCACCAGCTCCACGGCCAGTTCCAGGAACTCGGACAGGTCTACAGGCAGTCCCTCCGTCTCGGAGTCTGGTGAGTCTTCCACTTCCTCTATTGCTTGCTGGTGGTCTCTGCTTCGAAAGATCGCGCCTCACGTTTTCACCCCCCGGCCGGANGTTCGTACGGATGGCATTTCTCTCGATACCTTCTGGCGAATCGCGTGAAAGAGAGAGAGAGAGAGAGAGAGAGAGAGAGAAAAGGGTAGAGAGAAGTAGAGAAAACTCCCGCGGAATAAATGTCAGATGTAAACGTATCCAGCGTAGCTGGCGATCTCCCAAGCTATAAATTAGTCAAAATGGGAAGAGTTAATACGTGTTTGGACTGCCAGGCTGTATGTGTTATCTCTTCTATAAACCGTGGGAAGTGCTTTTTCCAATCGTTTGCGTTGATTTAAACCTCGCCCCGGGGGGGAAATCAGATACGGCGCGCACCGGTTCCACGAACCCGGAGTCTGAAAAGTTTCGCGGGGGCAACCTGCTGTAAAAATTTCCTTGAAATCTATATATCGCGCGGCGCGGCCCGGGTTGAGAAATTTCCCGCCATCGAGCTCCCTCGTAACCGCTATTACTCATTTTCTGCGCTCTTGATTCCGCTCTCGATGCCGCTTCTCCCCCGCTCCGAGGAGAGATCGTTCGAGGCGAATTTTTGACAAATAGTTTACACACGTCGTGTTCGATAAATCGCACGAATTACGGTGCAGTTACCGCGAATGCACGAGGATGAACTGTTGTTTCCAGCAGAATGGAGACCCATTTGCGTCGCGACTTGGATTTTATACACATTCGCGTGTATAAAATGTTTGCTTGTTAAAAAGAAAATATCTATTAACGCTGGAACAACCGTGTCATTCTATTCACGTGTAGATCATTATAATTCGAGTGACGATCAAAATAAATAGATTTACACAGATTCTTACACAGAGATTGGTATTAATTTCGACGAGACTACCCGCGCTTATAGCAATCGTAGAAAACGATTAGATCCATTTTCTTTAAAAGTTGTTGCAGATTTTCAATTTGAAATTTGAATTTTGAATTCAACGGTACTCAAGTCTTGAAAACCAACGGCGGAGTAATTTTGGCCGCGGAAACGCGTTCTCCAGTTCGTTCGTCGCAACATTAAGGCGGATCGCAGGGGTCATTGACGCGCGACCGGAAGAAAAATGTTTCTCGTTGCACCGGCGGCCAGCATTGACACAACGGTGTTTTCCTTTGGCGAGAAGGCGCGCGTCAATGACCAACTCGTCGCTCGAAAAATATTTTTAACGAACCCACGCCGCGGTCAGGAGATTATTTTCGGTCGCCGACACACTTTCTTCCCTCTCGAGGAGGAGGGAGAAGATGTCCTCTCGACGGACAAAGGAGAGAGAGAGAGCACTCTCGCTTTTTCGCCATTATTCTCGGCGTATTGCACGTTGCCCGCCTCCACTTCAGCATTTAGCAGCCGCGACTTCGCCAAACAAACGCTCGGCCATTGCGTCGCGCTGTTAAGGTGTGCCTCTGCTTTTTCTCGCCGCCGCGTTTCTTACAAACGCGAGTTAGCGTTTCTTACAAACGTGGTTAGCAAATACCACAATGTTTGGAGACGGTGGTACACACTCGTTGGAAGTGTCTTTATCTGGTTGTTGTTATCACTTTTGGTTGCCTGGGTCGGAACAGATATTTTAAATTACGTATCAATTATCTAGAGTTCGTTTTTCTGCGTAAATGAAGTTAGATTCGACACTAATTTCGAATAGCTGTGTATTAAATTGTGTATGTCTATCATTTATCATCATTAAACTACAAATTCGTATAAAGACCTACGCTCCAAATTCCACGGTCAGCGATAAGAAAATAACTAAAGATCCAAAGATCATCGCCACGGTTACTCAAATCTTCCAAACGAATAGACACCATCTAAACGCGAATACGCGTTCGAGATGAAAATATCCAGCCGGTTCATCTTCCCGAGCAGGTATCGGCGAAAGGCACTCGTTAATTTGCTCGCGAGACTGGTGTTTCTTGCGATTTAGAGACCGAGAATGTATCGTTTAAACCGTCGCGGCGACGAGGCAAAAAAGGGGCGGGAGGTTTCCGCGAGCGAAGCGCCTTTTAGCCAAGCTGCGGATTGCGGCGACCGTTGGCAAAAAGCTCGCCGGGGAAAGCCGCAGCCGTAATGGCATTATCGCGGTCGTGTAAATCAGCAATTTATAAGTAGAAGCGCGGTCGAGTCTAAAAACCGGTGCCCTCCCCTCCTCCAACCCTCGTCGCTCGCATACAGTTGCGCGAAATGCCTCGACTTGTGGTAAATCGTCGAGCATCTACGAGGAATCTCTCGTTTTCCTTTTTTCTCTGGCTTCTGATACGGATCGAGTAGGATGGTGGATCGTGGCAAACCGACCGGTTGTTTCATTCTTAACCTATTCAAGAACGAATTTATCCAGACCAGAAGAAGATGGTTATTTTTCATGATTTCAGTTCTACTTTCAGCTGAAAGTCACTCGTTAACTGAATATAACCTGATGTCTGAGGAAACGGCGTAAGTTACGTTTGTGAAATCTTAACAGATGAAGATAATAACCCGATAACGAGAAAGTGAAACCGACTGAAGTTTGTGATCTTTCGAAGTCGTTCGAACGATTATAAATAACAGTAGATGCTTAATGTTAAAATATTCTAGCATCCTTTCCATTCTATTAAGCAAATTTATTAAATTCTTTTTATCTTTCATATCAAGAAGTTTATATAGCGAAATAATGAGAAATAAACGTTTAAAACTGAATAGTGTATTTCAAAAATACACCGGGACGCTCCCAACCGAGGCGCAGTTCAATGAGGAAAGTTAAAACTCCCAAAAATACACCGAAGAAATTAATCATTCCGGCAAGCGTTAATAACTTGGTGTAACCTTTCCATTTCCGCTTCGCGCTGCGATATCTCCGGCTAGACCAGGTTGTTCCGGTTGTACATCCCAGGGCAACGACAAATTTTCCCGGTTGCCCTTAGGAAACTGACAAACTACTTCGCGAGTAAGATGATTGGTGGTCGGTGCGCGGATGCCTCTCTCCCGCGGGACCTAACGACCCGGACAGAACTAAGAGAAAGACAACAAGACACACACACACACACACACACACACACACAGAGGAAGGGAGAAAGAGAGAGAACACGAGTGGAAAGCCACGTGTACAAGAACGTGGAGGCACGCCGGCAGCTTGTTTCGTCGACAAAACACTTCTTATTGGTAGCAGCAGGCATTGTGCTCGCGGCTATACGTTACGCTAAGGAGGCGAAACACAGCCAGCGAAAATATACTCTTATTTCGTTCGCAGCGCCGACTGGCGTGCCCGTAAAGCCTGCACCGGGTGATAAAATCTTTCTGATAATTTATACGAGCCACGGCCGGGACGACGTGGCCGGATGCGACAATGATTGTGTACGTACATATATACGTATACGCGAGGCCGTGGCATAGGCGCAGCCATCGTGAACGCCCTCCCCTCCTCACCCTTTATTCTCATTTCCTCTTCGCGTCTTCCATCTCTCTTTTCCCACCTCGGCCCCGTTTCATCCTGTTGTTTCTTCCACCTTGTGTTTTTCCGCCGTTCTATTCTCTTTTTTCTTTCTTTCTTTTTTCTTTTTTTTTCGTCAGCCCTTTTCTCGTCGCGTCCTTCTATCGCGTTCCTCCCTTATACGGGGCGCACAATGCGTTTCACTCGCGTACCCTCCCCCTCGATGCTGCTGCTCGTTCCAATACCTTTTCTCTAATTTCTCCGCTCTAGCCTCATTCCGATCTAGCCGTATTCCTCTTCTCATTTTTCTTTTTTTTTTTTCCTTTTTTTTTCCCCCATTTTCTGCTTATCTCTTCTACGCATGTTTGTTGCAAACGCGAGGACGTTTATCGAACTCGGCTGTTCGCGAAACGCTGTTACGCGACACCACGATCTTGCCACGTTTATAACGCGTGAACTTTGTCGCAATCCCTGTAATCCTTTCTACAAGAACTACGGAGCGACTGTTGCAGACTGAACTACTAACTGGGAACTAAGAACTGGCTTAATGTGTGATGTACTGAAATTCTAGGGGCAGGGGGTAGTCTTTTGATCCTTGGTTTCTTGGAAGAGACAGCACGGCATCATGCTAACAGCGCGATGGTCAAATGTTTTGTATGTAACAACTATACCAAGCTGATAATATTCTAATAGTTCCATTGAACTGTGAAATTAATTCTTGTCATTGTAATTGATAAGTTGCCTGTCCAAATATCTTTATCATCTCTGTAGAGTACATTACGTTACGCAATAAGCAACCTGTAACTTTGAATTCATCTCAAACAATTCACTCGTTTCAAGTTGTTACACCTGCGTCCCGTAACTAAATTGCGAATGTCATGCGTAAAATTTCATATTTTTATGAATTAATGAAATAAAATCTGCATAGGAGTTCGTTCCATACTGTACTATATATTGCGGATTTTTATGAATTAGCGAATTTATATTTTCGTTAATCAATCAATGAAATTGAATTTAAATAGAAATTTACACGATAAAAACTACTTTGAATATTTTATGTATTTTTGCATATTATTGTAAATTTTAAAGTGCGAAATTGCGCGGAATATACAACATGAAAAACTATGTGAAATATTTATCGTTTTAATTATGGACTCGCATAAAAATTCGACGTGTGACACATACAGAAGTCGCACACATTGTACATTATTATCGTGTGAAATCACCATTGACGTACAAATCTTCCAAATCATGTTCCAAAATTTGGGATATAACATATCATTTCGTATCAAGTGTTTTCAAAGAAGGTATTTATCTTCGCGAAAAGTATCTGCTCCCAACAACTTTTCCAAATTAGATCACTTCTGACTTCGTGCTAGATCGCAGTTTATTAACGCTCGTAGCTATTATCTCAACTACAGAATAAACTTGCTCACATCTACAATTTCGCGAACACGGAGTTAAAGGAATGAAACTGAAATAAAGATTCGTCAAAGACTGTATTTTTGCGTAAACGTAAAAAAGAAAAAGAAAGAAAGAAAGATCTGCAGCCCGTTTCCATTATTTTATCCAACCCGTGTGTCTTCGCGAGCGTTGAAAAACTTCTGCGGAGTCACACGGTGTGCATCCACGTTCGCGTTTGCTACCAGGTCTCTTTCTCGTCCCGATACGCCTCGCACTCCGCCATTCTTGTCCCTTTCAATCCTGTCTTTTATTTTCTCTCCGGCTCGCCTCTGTGTCTTCCTCCTTCCATTCGCGTACTCTTGCACATCGCGCCGAACACCGCTCGTACACGGCGCGTGGGTATCGACGGTGTATGGCGGTTATATATTTCACGAACGTCGGTGGGGAACGACTCGGCGGCGACGTTGAACAGTGACGTGTTTCGCCTTAAGGGCCGTTTTCATCGTGACACTGATCGCCAAGTTCAATATCGACTATTTCCATGCGAGCGCACGAGATCGAGAATCGCCGTGGGCGCAATTACCGAGAGGGAGCCTGCCTCTCTCTCTCTCTCTCTCTCTCTCTCTCTCTCTCTCTCTCTGTTTGCCTCCTCAACTTCCGCCAGGAGAATCCTCCCGGGTTCACCGTGGAGTCTTCGTTACACGACACACACACACACACACACAGTGTGTTCCTACCTAGTATTAATACGTAATTATGCGCCGACTTAATCTCCATATTGTGAGGCTCGCGCGCTCGAGATGCTGTTAATTATGCCCTACAAGTAATTCGCGCGAGTACGTAGACATCTTATGAAATATCCCGATGTGACGTCGTAAAGAGTACCGGTTCCATGTGGCCCGAGTCGTAAAGCGTTTCGCTGCTGCGGAAAATGAGCGCTGGTAATTAGGTTGTTGGCTAGGGCCTCCGGGAGAAAAGAGAGTTACGTTTTTCTTCGTCGAGGCAATAGAGTTAACGCCGTCGAGGGGCGTGAATGCTCGCTCGAAAATGTTACCTGCGAGTTCTTTTTCAGCTGCAGCTACAAAATAAAACGAGAGGATGATTGTCGATCTTCTTCGAGGGTTGATACCCCTTGGAAATTTTTCAATGGTCTCTCGCTTCAAGATCATACTGGTGTCTCATCTTTGCTGACGTGCAGCAAAATTTTCACGGAAGAGTAATCCTTAATTCCATCCAAAATATTCCAATGATTCTCGCGTAATAATGTAATAATCATGTAATAATCTTTCGCTGGTCTAAACTAGGCTCTTGTCGAACTTGCATTCTTTCTTTTCAACGTTCTTGCCAGTCAAACCTTCACGAAAGAATAACTCTCGACCCGCTCTAAATTCTCGAATAAGTTGTGAACCTGCTTTCTTCAACTGTGAATAAATCGCGATTAATTCATAATTCTGTATATATGCGTCAAATTTTCACTCGATATTATCGTTTATTTTGTGAATCATTTTTTTTCTATTTATTACCAATGTAGACATATGAACTTTCATTCTCAAAATGTGCAAGAGAACCGGAACTTTTGCAAATTGTTATCAAACGGAAATAAAAGCTAGCAAATGGTAAAACTTCACTAACAAGAAGTAAGAGATTGTAATTAACTCAAATCGATTAACTAAACTTTTATCTCTTTTATAGAAAGATCCTCCCGTTTTATTGAATTCACTCGTCTAAATATAAACTCTATTTTTTTGAACGAAAGAACTGTACATACAGATAGAATCAGTAAATCTCTTATATATGTATAGAAATGTCACAATTATACTATTAAACTTCTCCTTACTATGCACTTAAGTTTGCCTGACCAACCACGTATTTCGATTAACATTAATTATTTCTATTTTACTAAAAGTCAGATTTCTCAGCTGGATCTATTTCTGTATACATACAAATGAACTTCTCTCTCAGATCCTCCGGTAAGATACATAATTGCGGCAAGTTTTTATAAATGCGATAGAGAGGTTAACAGCAGGCCAGAGAAGGCCTTGCGCTACTTTAATTCGCCCCTGCTCGTGCATAGACGTTCGCAACGGGGGGAACGACGCATTCAGGCGAATTAAATAATTGCTGATAATAAATATCTCAGACTAACAAATTTTAAACGACCCTAATTTATCACAATGCAACGCTGTTACATGAAATCTACAGACTCGTAAATAAGTATTATGACAACTACGCAGTTATGCGCGATAAGTTGTAATACATTATCGTTAAGGATTAATAAGAAGAAAAGTTTCTCGTGATCTCTGAAAATTGATCTGAGAAAGAAAATGCTGGTTGGGTTAATCGCGTCGTATATCACTTTTTTCTTTTTTTTATAGTAAAATAATTCACGAAGGCAAAAAGAAAAAAAAATAAAAAAGATCGATAATCTCACGTAACGTCTAATCGTAAGAGCAGTTACTTTGCATTTAAATAAATTATGTTCTCTTATTTCCATTCTTAATAATTAACTAAGGAGTCCAATATACCGAAAAAATATTGAAATATAAGACCTCACTACTAGATCTTTCAATTACAAAACCGCCATTCACTTCTAATAATTATAAAAAAAAATATTCCTTAGCAAAAAAAAGAAAAAAATCCATCTCGATAAAGGTTAGTCGCGTTGTACATTGTGCAACGCGCCAACGACCTCCGCTTACTGCCTCCAACCATTTCTGATACTCTTGACGGCGATATTTGTGCACGGTCCACTCGTTGAATATCACGTACATGCGGTACGTATGAACGATAAAAAAAAAAAAAAAAAAAAAAAAAAAAAAAAAAAAAAAAAAA
>NIPQ01091752.1:25296-36445 GCA_002806875.1 Lepidotrigona ventralis hoosana
TCGTAAAATTCTTCGTGCCGTGCCTTTCCCCGATACAACGGCCGAGGAAAGTAGAGTTGCCACAGGTCAAGGAGACACGCAATAAAGGGTAGTCGGATTTTTTTCGGCGCGGAGATCGTTCCTCTGTTATCCGGTAGCGCCCGGTAAGTTTCCTTTAACGAAGAAAGTAAAGCATCTCCCTTGGATGCATAAGATCAGGTATTTTTGAACAACACCGTGACGCGATTTAGGAATAAGCTTGATCATCGTTTGGTAAGAAAATTTCACGAATCGTTGGCTCGTTGAAGCTCTGCCGAGCGAGAGAAATGGTGTCTGTTGCGACGAGACAAGTGACGATGTGATCTCTGAACTCGAAGTGATTTCGAACGATCTACAACGGAGAGTAGGAGGTCTCCTCCGGGATGTTTTACAGTTGTGAGATATCTTCGAGTACCACAAGGCAACTTAGAGATAAATTAATCATTCTTAGTAAGGAAATATCACTTCGTCGCTCCATTGCGAGCTTTACCAAGTGAAAAAGGTGACGACAAGTGATGGTTCTATAATCTCGTGTTCTGCTTACGCGAGGATTTATGATAATTTTCTTTTACGATCTCTCTCTCTCTCTCTCTCTCTCTTACTAGTCTTCGAGTAACAATGACGCGAGCCTCGAATAATTCAACGAAAAGAATACGCCATCTCTGCCCGAGATGTTTTATGGTTATGGTGTCAAAAATAAATTGATCATCCTTAGGGAGAAAATTTCACGAGTCATTGCTCGTTAAAGCTCTTCGAGTGGAAAAGGTGGCGACTGTTGCGATGAGACAAGTGATGGTTTTATGATCTCGCGTTCTGCTTAGGTAAGGGTTTATGGTAATTTTTTACGACCTTTCTGTGGCCCTCGGGTGTCGATGATACGACCTCTGAGCTTCAAATGATTTCAGGTGTACATAGTAAGATCTTGGATACCAGCCTTGGTTTTTTTAAATTGAATTTTGACTAGGATTAGAAATGCATGATGTCGTATTAATTTTACTTGAAATTAATTTGCATAAGATTGATCATATTTTTACAGGTTATTTTTTTTAAATAAAATATTGAGAAGAAAAAAGCAAAAAAGAACAAAGATATATTTTCCAAAATGAAACTACGAGAGCTATCCACAAATTTTATGATTTATTTTTTTAAACACCATTCTTTCAAGCCAAGGTAACATTGATTAACTCGACTAGAACTCTAATCTCCATATTACATTTTCTTTCTCACCTGAAATCTTAAACTTTAACTGATATCATTGATCCGTCGGGGACGGTAATAATTTAACGTTACTCAATTACTAATAATCTCTAAGCACAGAGGAATACAATGAAATGGAATATCCCAAATTTAATTCTAATAGAAATTATTACAGTCATTTGTGCAAGCAGAGCGAGCAATTGGCATAATACAAAACATCATTATATTTAACGAGAACATTATCAAGGAATATACCAGTCAAATCTTCAATTTAACAATGTTGGACTAACATTCTGAAAAAGAAAAACCGCGCTGAGATTATTTCCTACAAATCGAAGATCACTCACCGTCTTCGTCGCGCGATTATACGTGGAACACGCGATGTGCCAAAAGCGAGGATTACACAAGAGAATCGGCGAGAATTCGCGAGGATGGCGGGGCGAACGCGCGTGCGAAATGGTAAAAATACGAATGGAAAATTGGCCGGCGTTTCGACGACGGAATTATCGGGACAGGGTGCACGTGCACCGGGGAAGAAGAGCCGGGTGGCGCGCACAGGGAGCACGTGTACCGGCAACGTTTTTGGAAAACGGGAGCCGCGTTTCTATCGATTGCGACAGAATTCACGCGGCGGACACCCTCCGCGGAATCGTTTCGCCGGGGATTGTTGCCACGCGTTTTATATTTACGAGCCGCAGCTGTCCGATCGCGTCTCCAATTTACTACGACGCGTCCCACGCACCTGCGTTTTTTAAATTATCCAACTCCCCTCACCTTCGTATTACCGCGTCGCTACTCTCTCCGCGTACAGGCGAGTATACCGTCAGTTTCTTGACGGCCCGGTACTTCCGGTCGGTCGGAAGTTCGCGACGAAACATTCGCGAAATGGAAGATCGATAATTGGTAGCCACAGCGAACAGCACGATGACAATGAAACATTGCCGGCAATTCCAACCGATACAACTTCGATCAAAAGTTAGGATCGACAAAGATCATGTAACGATTCGCTTCGTTTCATTTCAAAGCGTGAAGCTTCCACTTTGACGGTCGTTCTTCTCGTAGATGATTTTTACGTCTTCGAAAGCGGGTGGGGAAACGAGGGTATTTTTTTTTTCTCTCGAAAAGTGTGAGAACTCGAACGTGTAAAAATGTTGACAAATTTTTCTCGTGACTAAACTCAGTACTTCGGTCTTGAAGATTGAAATTTTCGAAACGTTTAGATATTTTATAAAAAAAAACACTAGCAAGTTGTGATGATGAAGTTGAAAATCTTTGTTGGCTATGAGAAGACTTTTCGTGAACTATGACGCAGTTAAGAAGAATCAGTTGAATTATAATATACTCGAAGGAATGATCCAACGATTTTGATAATATCGTTTAATAGCTTCAAATTAAATAAATTTTAATAAAGTTCGATATTCATAGAAATTTCGATTTTACTCTTCCCAACTACAAGCACGGATATAAACAAATATAAGATAAAAATATCTGTATTTTAGGATTATTATAATTCCTTACAAAAAAAAAATAATAATAATAATCTGAAAGAATAATATTCAATTTTTGTTTCAGACAGAGTGAATCCTATTGTTAGTTTTACACGATGAATATTTTAAGAAAAATTATCAAAAGTATTTCGATACAAAGTTATTTATGTGTTCCGTTTGTTTTATGATTGCAGATGAAGTAGACGTGATCGGTTACACGAGCAATCAATCGGACACCGATGATCACAGCAGCGTGCAGAGCAGCAGCGACAGTGGTGTCGCAATGTCCACCTCCAGGCTGACCCTTTCCGAAATGATGGACAATCTTTAGGTATATATATTTTTATTAATTTAAAATTTTTCAATTAATATTCTTAGCCAGAATATCATTAATATTCATAAGTATAATTAGACAGAAAATTTTTTGAACCAATATTCCTTCCCTAATTTAATTTTCCACTTCGTTCTCAATTTCAAAATTAAAGAAATGAAATAATTGTTACACAATATCGAACGAAAAATTGGAACACATTTTTACTGAATTCTGTATTTCATATTTAGTTTAATATTTTGTTATACATTAATTCTTCTAAGCACGTCTATTATTTCTTGACTGACACGTTCATTTCCTCTATGCACAACTAAAACATTCTCTATCCAACGTGTTAAGAAATCTACTGTAAATCACAAAAAAGTAATCGTATCATTCTCTTGCAATTAGTAACTTTGATGGATTCGTATCTTTCTTTATTTCCGTGACTTATTATGTATGTATTATTATGTATTTTCTTTCACACGTCAAACTTTTCGCCCGATAGCCACGCGTAGAATATTAAATTTTATTCCAACGTAGAACTTTTTTTTTTATACGTACTAGGCTGTCTTTTTTTACTCTTTGTATATCTGTAGTCTATTAATTAGTCTTTTATACACGCTAGTCCGTTTCCAGTGGAAAGTCAGTCCATTTGAACATAAAAATTCAATAACGAGGCAAAGTCCATTCAACGAAATAATCTCCCATAAAAAAAAAAAAAAAAAAAAANGAAAGCGCAGAATAAAAAAGAAAACGAGAAACAGGGAACTAACGAGGACGTTAATCTTCCGTCTGCATCAGAAAGCAACAATAATAATATTCGGCTCGGTTAACGATAAAACCCTTCCCTCGTCTGAAAATGTCGTTCGGCTATAAATCGCCCCGCGATCCAGATTTTCTAGATATTGCACTCGCATAAAAGGTGCGCGCAGGTTTTTGAAGGTATTGGCCCGCATTTAGAACACGCTGTCGAGGGCTTTAAATGCCCTTTCAACTCGCGTTTTTTAGCGCCAATTATATTCAGAATGCGGCTGGCAACAACACGCTGCTAGCCAAACCGTTCTCCTTCTCTCTCTTTTTTCCAGCTCTCTTTCTCTCCTTCTCTCTTCCTCTCGTGGACCAAGCCGGTATCAAAGTCACGTTCTAAATTTAATAGCGTTAAAAGCTCGAGTTGAAAGAGCATCCTTAACAGCGCCTTCTGAATAGCAGCCATTTTGCAAACGCGTATACAACGCGTGGATATCGTAAACGCGAATGTTCGGCGCACAAGAACTCTATTTTTAAGCTGTATTTTTCCCTCTCTCTCTCTCTCTCTCTCTCTCTCTCTGTGTTGCTGCAAACCTCCGGATAATAACCGTGAACCCGGCATTTACCCCCGAACGAGATGCGCCTTTCACGACCAAGTCATTACGTTTCCACGCGAATCACTCCGCCCCGAGTTTCAATTAATGGAATTGTCGATGAAGTATTTTTCGTTTTATATCCTTTCTCTCTTTCTCTCTCGGAGATTTCGCGATAGAAACTGAACGTGTTGATCAGTTATTTTACGAGATAATATACAGAGTGGTGATACATTTTGAATCATTAATTACTGTCGAACATGTTTTCAATTCTTAAGAGATAATGAATTTTTTTTAGATTATACCAGATATCTGTTGTTTATTCTTTATATAAAAATGAAAATAATGGATTTGAAGATGGAATAAAAGTAACTAGAATATAACTGATTTTTAATCTGTATACTATGTATACTACGTATAAATGAACAAATTAATTTTGCCAAAGTTTTTATATTTTATATTTTAGAAGAAAGCTAGATTTTCAATCTGTATCTAAATATGAGTAATTGTAATTAATTATAGTGTGACGAAAGTAGAAAAGCGATTTTAATAAAGATCTCCATTGATTTTCTCAACAATGACTAATTTTTAATTCGTATCTAAATAAATAATTACAATTAAAATGGTATAATAAGATTCTATCTCAATCTATATTAATACTAGAGTCTATATTAATTTTGCCAATGTTTTTTACATCATTTTAGCAGTTATAAAATAAAGAGAATATCAAATTTTCAACTGTTACGTTACCTATGCATAAATAGATATTTTTATTTTTATTATATCTCAGAGAAAAAAGAAAAATCGAAACTGGTATTAAATAAAGGAACACTCTGTATATTCGTGCTAGTAATTGCTCATTATTGAATGAATGGTAATCGCAGCCCTTTACGTAAAAAAGAAAAATACTTCGTACGTGAACGATAAGAGAGAAAAATTGTGCACACACGATAAAAAAAAAAAAAAAAAAAAAAGGGAAAAAAAAAAAANAGCAGACGGAAAATTAACTGTTCCAAAGAGAAGAAAGTAGTTTGCATGCTTGCCTAACGCCATTTCCCTGTAGCGTATTCGTAATTATCGTGTCCATATCTTACGATAAACTACCGGGTAAAAAGCAGGGAGAAGAGTAAAAATGTGTACGTAATATTCGAGGCAACACGCGTCGTATCGAGCAGTGTAAAGATAAAATAAAATGAAGATACATCACGGTGTCATAAAAAATATCACGCGGTTTCTCGAATCATTCCTTAATAAAAAAAAAAAAAATACTTCTCTTTCGTGTTGTAGTTGTCGAGAGAAAACGAAATGATCACTAAAAGGGGTCGATAATAACTTGAGAGTGTGACTTTAAGCATTTGATTAGAAAAAGAGAATTGTCTGATTAAAAGAAAAAAAAGTTTGTTACTCTTGGCTGTAAGCGAAATTTCATTTTCCTTTTAGAATTATTCTGAAACTTCCTGAGCTTCAGAGAAAAAAGAAAGAAATCTTTGACAAAGAATTTCAGTTCGATGTACAATTCATTTAAGAACTTTCGTTGCTAGACTTGGAACATTTATTTCGTTTCTTGTTATTTCATGCAACATTATTATTTTCTTCAAACGATACAATTTTGAAGTTTACATTCAACGCTTTCCATCTTAAAATATTTTTTCGCCAGACAGGACTCGCGAATGTCGTTTTTCAAAGAGTTCTCTGATTCCGAGGACTGAAATTATCTCGTACGTCATCCTTTTAAATGATGACAATTTTTTAAAGTTCAACCTTTTTCTGGAAAAAAGAAAATAGAAAATTCCTCTGCCAAATTCGACATCGGTTTATAAAATTTTCTGACAATGTTCCGTTACTAATTTCGCAGAGAATTTGATCGAAAAATATAATTTCGTAAAAATATTAGAACGGTATTATTGCTCCCATGACTCTCGAGCATGCAAAGGGTTAAAAAATAGAGAGAGAAAATCTCTGTTCTCTTCGAGAAACATTACACGGTTATGGCAAAAGGTACTACCTACAGGTGTAAAATGCAGATCTATGAATATTCGTGGATATTTGTTACGTGATATTCATTTGCCTTATGAAAAATGCTAATACTTCGTAGAAGCAAAAATTATCTTCATTTCGATTTAGAAAAATTTAGAAAAAAAGAGAGTTAGTGAATGTAATGAATGAATTTGTAAATTATTTTGCAAATATTTCTTCATAGTTAACCTATTAAAAATCAAGCAATATAACTTATTATTGGAATTGTAAATACTTTAATATCTTGAATACTACTTTTCTCCATGCTTGATCCCGTCAATGACGAAGCAATATGATTTATTATAAAATTATATAAATAATACAATTTCTCAGAATTTCATAAAATTATAGAAACTGAATTGAAGACAGAATGATAAATTTCTTTCATTTAACAATATCAAGAAACAGAATTTTATAATATCAATTGATTGGAATGAGTTAAAAATGAAATATTGCGTTAAAGGATCATATAAATTTCTGGACTTCAAAAAAAATTGATGTTTCTTTATATATTTTATCGTAAAAATATTGTAAAAGTATACTAAGCTCGAAGCAAAATTAAAATTAAAATTTCATGTAAAATTGACCGTTTAAGCAAAATGAATATTTCATATATTTGCATTTTCAATAATGCTTTTTACATGTACCGTTGTAATACAAAGAGAATTAAAATCATTATATAATTCCCACTAATAATGTTAAACAAATGTACACTATCCTTGTCCTTAAAAATATTTATCATAAATGACAACTTGCATAAATCACTACTGATACAATAATTAATACACCAACGTTCTACAAATCCTCTTTGTTGCATAAAATATTATTTAACTGCCTCAGCTTTGAACTAAATATAGTAGTTGCCTTGAGACTTTCGAGCGAGTGGTGCACCTTAATGCATGTTAAAAAATCCTCCCACACCGTGATGTATCTCCAACCAATCTCACGCGTGTCAAGTTCTCGAATTTCATCCCCCTGAGAGAGGGGTTTGCCTCGGTTTCTCGCGAAATATTTACCAAAAACCGCTTTTCTGTTTTTTTCTTTTTCTTTTTTTTTCGCGATCGCAACCCCCCGGTGGAACTAACATTCGGGGCGCATGGGAAAAAAGAGGGCGGTGAAAAAGCAACACGCGAGATCCTCGACAAACAAAATTCTCACGTCCGTACCTGTGGGCTATTTGCAGACAAAGAGGTGGCGCGGTGGCGGCGGAAGAACGTGGAGGGGGAGCATTTGAGGGCGCAGAAGAGAGGAGAAGAAGAGAAAGAAGAAGAAGAAGAAGAAGAAGAAGAAGAAGAAGAGGAAGCGGCGGTGAGGAGGGCGAGGGAGAGAGAATCACGAAGGAAAAGGATAGAAACGTACGTGAACACAGTGGAGGAAGAAGAAAAGGGATAGAAGCGGCGAAAAAAAACCGGCAGAAGCGGAAGAAGACAAAGGAGAAATGCAGAGAAATGAAACCGTTCGAGCGTGCGAAGATCGACGCTGTGCGAAACATCAGCAAACGTACACGGCCCTAGGCACTCACCCCCTTGCACTGTTGCGGAGGGTCGCGGGACGCGCGCCGCGACGCTCAAGCAACGGGGGATGGGAGGGGGAACAACGTTCAAGAGGCGACAATACAGTGGTGTGCACGCGCGTGTACGTACGCACAGATGTCTGACTAACGCGCGTGTTCTCTCTGCGAGAAAGAGACGAAGAAGGGGAGGAAGAAGGAAGAAGCGAAGGGGTGAGAAAAACGACTTGGAACAACTAGTTGGAGAGTCGCTACGAACGGAACGTAGAAGGCTGGTGAATGGGGGAGAGGGGAGAGGGGAACGCGGACACACGTGAAATTTTGGCGAATTATATAACGAAAGTTACGACTGATTGTTGCAAACGTGATGAGATCAAGGATCACCACCTGTGTCTCGCGTAACCACGTGCTATATATATATGTAGAATAGAAACGCGTCTCTGACGAAACGAGAGAAAGGAACGCGAGAAATGAGCAAGGCAGCAGTCACGTGTAAATTGTGGATCGAGTATTGTACATATTTTTAAGGGAGACTAAATTTATCGGGGAGCGTGGACGAAGGAGGGTTGAGAAGAGAACTTTCGAGCGTTCCTTTCTCGACATGGAAGAAATCATCACGGAGGAAACGACGTTCTTGGAGGGATCGGAGCGTATCGATCGGAGAACTCTTCGATCAGACGAATCTTTGAAACTCGTGAAAATTCGAACAGTACGCGCGCGCAAAAGCTGGCGCGAAACGGCCGCTTCCATCGCCATCTTGTCCTCGTGACAAGTCGAACGAATCGAAATTTCTCCGTGACGGATCCTGAAAGACGCGTTCAAGCGAACTGAAAAACATGCGCGAAGCACTCGAAACTGACCCGGCGAGCTAAGGCAAAGGAGAAACGTTCGCCGCTCTATCTTTTTCCGGGAACCGTGATTTCATCGCCGCCGTTGTCCGCTTCACCGATCGCGGAACGCTTGTTCCCGTTCAGGGCGGGCGATTTGATTTTTCCGAGTTTGTTGTTTTCCGCTCTCGACGCGGGGAGAGGCGCCGCGCTTCTTTGTTCGTCGTGGAACACGCGTCGCCGGCTCTTCGTAAAACTAACTTCGTACGCGAATACAGCATACTTTGGTAAACAGTGAGAAGAAAGAGGTGAAAGAAACGGATGAAAGAGAGAGAGAGAGAGACGTTCGCGAGGGAAGACATACACGCGTGATATAAGGAACGCGAACAGCGAGGAGCAATGTTCTCACGCGTCGGTTCCACGACAACGATTCTCGATCGTCCTTTGACGATCGTTGTTAAACTACCAGCGCCTTTGGTGCACTCCTCTGCGGAAGAAGAGTCTTCATTTCCGTCGTGCGTTGTACAGTCTGCGTGATCGCGGGTACCAAATAAGAAATAAAACACTTGGGGGGGGATATAAAAAAGAAAAAAAAATAAACTAGGGGAGAAGTAGGAGTGTCTGAAGAGAAGGGGAGGGGTAGGAATTTTATACAACTGGAGAAGATGAGTGGAAAGTTGAAGGAAACAGCAGTTAATTACACAGGGCAGATGATTGTACATCGAATTAGAAAAGTCAGGAGTGAAACGAGGTTAGGGAGCGCGGATTATTATCGAAGGGGGGAGAAGTTAAATCGCAGGACTGTCGATAAAATTCTTTGGAAATCGACGATTAATTTGAGGGTTGACGAAAAACTGAAGGAATAGTACCACCTTTCGAAGGATACCACAGGTACACGCGAGTGTAGGACCTGTGTCAGCGAACCGGGAGGGATGGTGGTGTATAGAGAGGGAGAAAACACGAAGTAAGAAAGGGGATAATGAGATTGAAGCGAACACACTTTTAAAGTAAGGACACGCATACATACACGTACACACACACATGGACACATGTAAGCACACACATCACACACGCGTTACATACACGGAGGATCATCACGACAGTTAACAAAAAGCTAAAACAAAACAAAACAAAAAAAAAAGAATTAAAATAAACCGAAAAAAAAGAAGAGAAGGAAAAGCAACAAAAAAAAAAAAAAAAGTACCACGTATACGTGAATCGTAACGTATAACAATTCTTAATATAATTAAGGTGAAGTGAGTCGCCTTCGACGGCGGGGGCGGTTCGTGTAATCTTTATTACCTGATAAGTGAAACGTTTAAACATGGTTTCGTTGTAACAACACACGCATTCAAAAGAGTACAAATTCCTGTTAAGTCCCTCGTTGGTTGTTCGAGGGTTAAACCGGCACACCACCTGTTGTTGTTGAGCGATCACGCGTTGTTGTCTTCATCGAGAGCCACGAAATCGGCATTTTTCTTTTCTTGGGGGTGGGGGAGGGGTGTCGGAGGAAACGATGCGGAAAAACCAACAGGAAGAAACGATCAGAGAGAGAGAGAGAGAGAGAATAAGAGACGCGATGAGAATAAATGGAGAAGAGCGGTCGCTAGTATCAGATACAAAACAGGGAACAATGTTTCTGGCGTGCGCGAGAGAACGACGGAGATGAGAGCTAATTAGAACGAACGTTGTAGCGAGAAAGATTTTCGGAAGGAAATAAGGTCGTACAAGGGTCCAAAAGAGGTCCGGGAAACGAGGGGATCGATCGATGCGGAAGGCCTGTTACGCGACAGAGATCGCTTCGAAGAGGAGAAATCGACCGCCTAGTTATAGCTCGGAGTTTCCACTTCGCGGCTCAAGTGGAACTTCGTGGATAAAAGGTAACGGGTATGACGATCACCGGCTCGTGTTCCAGCGTTTCTCGTGTTCCTTAACGAGGAACACGTCGAATCTTGGGATGCGTTCGTTATACGAGTGTCTTTAATTGGCGCAGAGGCGAAATTCTAATCCAAGAGGGCTGTATTTCGAGGCGTCGAAACTGGACCATCGAACAGCGTACGCTTTCCTGGCTGCAAACGAAGGGAAATCAAAGGATTATCAGAGGACTGGAGGTTTTCGGATTGCTACGCGTGACAGGTTCGACGCAAAGATCGATCCGAGAAACGATTCCCGGATCGAAAAACAGCGAGGCAGCGGAGTTGTTCGAGTCGAGTTTTCGGGCTCGTCGAGGTTTACGCAGACCAGATAGACTGATTACCAAACGTAACGAGTGATCTCTGATTTAAAAGCAAACAAAGAAGCAAACTACAAAAAAAGAAAAAAAAATGAAAAATGAAAAAAAACAAAACGGTTTAAATGGCGGTTAGTTTGTAAGAAAATAACAAAAAAAACCGAGGAAAAGATACAAAAAAAAAAAACAAAAAAAAAACAAATACAAAACA
>NIPQ01091756.1:0-46530 GCA_002806875.1 Lepidotrigona ventralis hoosana
TTCTCGTTACTACTTTGTCACTATGCTCTTTTTAGTATTTATAGTTGTATTTTTTTTCTTTGTCATCGTTCATTATCGTTTTGGACAAATCGCGGTTTTTCTTGTTGATGTTGTGAAAGATCGATTATGGGTTGAATTAGAGTTGCGAAATAATTTCCACTCTGTTTATTAGTGTTGCGAAAAATTGATTACGGTTTAAATTCAAATTGCGAAAAAATTATAATCGTCTTTGCTTGAAAATTGCGAATTATGATCCCGCGATTATTTTTTTATTTTAATTTTATTTATTTATTTATTTATTTTAATTTTATTTATTTTAATTTAATTTATTTATTTTAATTTTAATTGTTAATTTTCATACTTGTCTTAATGTTGTATATCTTGCTTTTGTTGTTTTAAATTATATTATAGAATCATTGCTCGTAGTTAATCTTAGAATGTTACAATACTCAATGTAGTTTTAGTAGTCGTACAGTAGCTTTTTTATTATTGATAATAATCTTCATTTAATTTGGTTGTAGAGTTAGTGTTGCGATATTGTTCTTTCTTAATTAATTTTCCTTTAATTGTTAAGAGGAAAATTGCGATAATGAATGACCGCATTTCTTGAAGTAGCGTTGCATTGACGAAATGGCCAAATTTTTCCACTGGATTCCACGTGGAAAGGAATGCTGTTTCTGTTCCTAGATCACCTGATGCAGCTACAAAAGCTGTATAAAGGTGGTCATTTATCACCAAATCTCCAGCATGGTTGTACTGAACACATTGCAATTAATGTTTCGCGTTTCTGAAGACGATTGCATAGATTAATAGCGTTGCGTATTTTTCGGAAGTTTTAAACATGCACTTTTCGCGTTTGATTTTGAAATTTCCTATATTTTTTTTCTATTTTTTTTGTATTTGTTCTTGTTCAATATTCGTTTCCGATATTAGAGTCAGTGCTCAAGAAGATAAGGCCTCTCCAGTAAATCAAAATCGTAAGTAATTTTATACATTGTACTTCAATTTACTCAGTTTTTCAAATTTAAGGACAATATATAATATTTGACGTTTCGTTACAGACGCTTCACAGCAACAATTTTTTGATATATTTTGGGGACAATCTGGCGGTGGCTCCAAAGCCAAGAATGTAAGAATCTTTTATTGTTTCCAACTTAAAATGTTTCTTTGCTTTTAAATACAAATTCTAATGTTTTGTTTTATTTTCTTACAGATCCTCTACAATCTTCAGTTCCCCTTAGAATCTTACGGTGCTTTAAAAGCTAGAAATGTAAGTATTTTAGCATATTTAGCGTGTTATGTAGTTAAACAATTAATTTCCTGATATAGTTATTAATTATAAGAAGTACGAGGTAATTGGCTGTGATCTCGGTTAGGTGTTTCTGTAAATGTACATATCCATTGGATTAATGAAAAATAAATAATATGTAATTTTGACATATGGGTTTGTAAGCGTATGGAAAATATTTTATCCGAATTTGTGTATTTTTCGTACAAAATATTTTAGGAATTCTAGGATTAATTTCTTTTACAATAGGATTATACAATTGTAGGATTAATATTTCTTCTACAATAATTATATTTGTAAATGAGAGCATTTCTTCTTCTTCTTTTCTTTAATTTCTCTCATATTGTATCTAAAGTTTGATAAAATTTATTTGAGATGAAGAATCTTAATTTTCTATAATCGTCGTAAAGCACAGAGACAGATCTGTTTCTGATATGTAGTAGAATGATTTCGATTAGTTACTAGCTTCATATTTCACTATTGAAAATTTCACAACGCTGTAATGGATTTCAAAAATCATATTTCTTGTGTATTCACTGCTTGATCAACTTTGATCGTTTTACTTGGTATAGTTCTCACACTCATTTGTTTAATCGTAGAATGTGCTAAAAAACCAGTGATTTTTTATTTCGTTATTTCAGAACGTGAGACAGGAAATTCCGTAAGATACTTGGTTTACTCATATTCCTCGTCTGTTGTAATATTAATAAACGATGAAATATTTGATAGTATAAGAGCATTAAGTAAAATTTTCTGTTGAAACAATCTTATTTAAAATTGTATATTAATACGCATTTTTCGATTGTACGTTCATAGAGGACTCAATTGACTCACGTCGTTTCCGCTTTCTAGTTTCGGTGATAGTTAGCAATTTTGTTTGAATATGGCACGCGCAAGAATCATTGAACGCTCTTTTCGTGTCAATATTGTGAACGTCGCGATATAAATGGTGTATATAAAAAATGGCAAGAGCATTTAAGAGAAAACATAGACAAGTAAAATCGGTAAAGTATATCATTGTTTTAATTGCAACTTGAACATCGCATATGAATAGACCAACTGCTGCTTGGGCATAGCTTGGTAGCTTTGAGTATTCGATTTACGCAGTTAAACTCGACACACATTCAACTGTGACGACGTATATTTCGTTTGTAATTCTAAAAGTATTGTAAAAAATCTCTGTAGATGTAAAAGACGTCACTGTACAATAAACGTAGAAAAGAAAGAAATTGTTGTCAGATATGCTAATCGAATTGTGCCATAGCAAATCGTTACATGTATTATTGTATAAACGAAATGTAGAATAAATCTAGCATTTTACGAGAAATTATTTCATATTCTACAGTCGCGATTTCGTGAAGTGATTCTTTTCAATTAAACAGGGATTACATTTATTTGAACGGTCAATTATCAAAAATTCTTTACATTTTTATTTATATATATATTTGATTTTGAGTTATTACAGTAGACAATAGAAATCTAAAATTTTATATTTCTCCTACCATAATAATTTTCTATGTTGTCTCTTGCTACGTTCAGTTCCAACTGTTATTAATGCTGTAATTTTATTTTTATACTAAATTAACATTGAATCATGTGTAACAAAGGAAAGTTAAGAGAATTCGCGCGATAAAGTCACGGCCGGTAATCAAATATCAGTCTTTAATAAAGTCATTTCCTACATTTATGAACTTTGGTTTTCTACTATTTTTCTTCTTTCTTTCTTTCTTTCTTTTTACTTTATCAAGTACACTTGAGATTATCCCTGGCCTACGTGTCTTCTTTATTTATTAAAAAATACGTGACAAGTAGATTTCTTGATAACGACAGTTGGTTTAGTAGAAATCGTTCGTAATGTCCTCTATCGAAAAAACGTATCAAACTCGTACAGCCATCTGGTGACGATCTCGCGTGAACGCAGCGGCGAAGGGAAGAGTATCCCCACTCTCAGTTCTTTGGCAGTCACCAAAGCGCGGGCTAAGGTTCAAGTTGCATTTTAGATGCGAACGAACGCACATCGTTTTCGGGTAGTGGTCATGAACTAAGTTTCGTGAAACTGAACGACTTGCAGCGAAGAGAATTAAGAGAATTAAGATCAGAAGTGGTGCCGGTTGTGATATCTCATTGTGGACTCTGTGGAGATCGAGAGCTCGGTAAGTTTCACACTGACGTTCCCCCATTCTTTTAACCATGTTTCTAAATCGCGCGCAAATGTTGACATTATCAATGTGGATCGTCGCGAGTCGATTCCAACGATTTTACGTATTGTCACACGATGACGTTTCTGTAACCGTGTTTCCTCTGGCATTTATCGAGCGAAATTGCCACTACTTTCGTTTAACACGATACCACGTCGAATCGCACGTGGAGTTGAAATACGGAGGCGAACCGCATCCGGCATTACATGATTGCTCCGAAGCGGGACAAATCACACATAATTCGAATTAATGTCAACTTTCCTGCGTCAACGGAAGTCGTCGAACGTACATTGGTCATGTGACATCACGTTCGTATTTCCTACATATGACAGTCGACGAACTCGCCAACGATCAAAATCTCAATATTCCGCCTACATATTTCGTAAATTTCCCTAAAAATCTGGTGTTTGCTTGATATCGATAGATCATTGTAGGAGAGTATAATGATTTTTGATTTCGGACAAAGTGTTGAAATGAAAGGCACGAATTTCTTGCGACGTCGAGATTGGAGAATCATTGGTGTTTAACAATCCCCGCGTGTTTAATAATTCATCGGGACGTTCTGTATTCTGGAAAGCTTACCGGCCTATGAATAATTGCGTGCGTTAGTTGTTGGGATATCCGCGGATCGTCGGATAGTGAAAGTCACGTAACAGCGGTTAGTTTGTCGCCTATGCGTGCGTGCCTATCAGCTCGTAAAAAAGCATCGATCTGAACGATTGTATTATCAAGTGATCGGGGGTGTGAAGGTATTGCGACAGTGCGGTAACGTCATGGAGAAGTTCTCGCGACCTGACGGTTTTATTCGCGTTATTGTTGCCTCTCGCCTCGGCTAAAATTGTTTTAGCGGCGAAAAGTTGGCGAGGAAGTTTTAGAGGGCGCGTGTTAACTGCTGGCGAAGGAGGTGGCGCGAGAAGACACTGCCATATCAATGTCGCGCGAACAACTTTTTGAGTGTAATATTAGACCGAAAGAAAAAAAAAAAAAAAAAAAAAAAAAAAAAAAAAAAAAANAAGTTTGCATTTTGAGGGGAGTTTGTAATTCGAGCGAACGATTACGTTGGGTTATTCGATTACAGAAGAATTTAATAGTGTTTGCGTTGGTGTTTCTGTTGTAGCTCGATCTTGCTTCATCGTCTATCGTTGTTTGAATAATGCTTCGTGAAAATTTCACCTCGGCTGTTGAATAAGCAATACGTTAATACTGTTCTTGTTCTTCGAAAGATGTGTTTGTCGATATTGTTTTTCTTTCATTTAAATTCATGCTTTTATATATCCAATTGAACAAGTGGGATTTATGTATGAATTTATTTCATCCACTAAATATCATAATAATTATATTCAGTATTACAATCTAGTATATAATGTACATATAGCTCGTGTATTGAATATTATAATAATATGATACGTATTCAAGTGGGATTTATGTATGAATTTATTTCATCCACTAAATATCATAATAATTATATTCAGTATTACAATCTAGTATATAATGTACATATAGCTCGTGTATTGAATATTATAATAATATGATACGTATAATATTATAGTATAATATTATAATAAAATTATAATTATATATTTATAATATATTTCGTTCATTGTACGTTTTTTAAGCATTCAAGAAGAGGTGAAATTTGTTCAAAGTGTATTATAATTGGCTTCTCAAAGTTTCCTTCCACGTAAAAACTACGCCGGGCGAATTTATAAAAGTGTTAAAATTTACTGTAGTATATTTGATATTTAATTAGAGAATTTCATTACATTTTACGGGCTGTAGCTTGCATTTAATACCTCTTTTTTTCTAAAAAAAAAAAAAAAAAAAAAAAAAAATTAAGAAATCTTTTTTTATAAAAAAAAAAAAAAAAAACAAATCATATGAAGCAGACTTTTAAAAATCTCTCTGACTCTTTTTTGACGGAACGTGATTACAGAGGAGGAAGAAATTTTATATGAGACGTTATGTTTCATACTAGTAGCAACGTACCTAGATACTTTTGTCCCGATAGCACTGTGATATCGTGTTATCTTATCTAGGTCAAAGCAAAAGCTGCTAAACAGGCTTTATGATATACTTTTCCCAACGACATTTTCGCAAAGTCGTCCTTACAGAAGATGTACATCTCATTTAATCATCGGTTACGTTCCACTTCTTTTCGATTTCACGCTTACGATTTATGCCGTAATTCTGCAGAGCTTTTATCAAAGTAAAGGGTAAAAAAATTCGATGTAAAACTGAACGTATAAAAATTTGAGAACAAGAGATCGTGGAGTAAGTACGGTGATGAAAATGGTAACAGAAATAGTAACAGAGCGGAAATTTGCTCCAGGTTTACGGAGAAGTATCACGCAACTGGCAGAAGTCAGCAACATAAAATTCGCACGATTTCGAGAAGTATAACGATATTTTTTTATAATTATATTGCATGAACTTTCCCTTCTCGGATAATGATCTCGAACCTATTTCTTCCATGTTCGTGTCGTCCGATAATTAGTCGGCGCGAACAATCGGATTGCGAGGGAAAGGAAACCGGGAAACGGAAGGAAAACGGAAGTGTTCCAACTTCGTTCACATATTATTATCGAGATGGAACACTTTGTTCTGATTTCTTTATTTTCTCGTCTCAGAAAATAGGTGTAATTATTCGATGTTTCGCATTTTTCAAAATATTGCGCGATTAAAGAAGAATTGTGAACGAATCTTGTAAACATTATTCTTCTTAAAATTTACAATAAACTTACGTTTATTAAGTAAATGTCTTATTTTTTCAAACGTTTCACACTAGTTAATTTCCTTCATTTCTTCTTTTCCAGGAGATCGAGCGAGTCCACGCAGGGGAGGATTGCCGATTTTCGGAATCGACGAATATTCGGTGAGTCGAATGAAATCGATATTTACTATTTTGAAAATTGACTAGACGCGTTCGTTAGGTTCTCAATTCGTGACTAATTAGTAGAGTTGAATAGAATATTTGTTTCGTACCGTCGCTCAGAAATTCGGGGCGTTCTTCGTTCTAAATATAATCAGTTATAATATATAATGTCAGTACTTTAAAAAAGCAGTAGTGTACTACAGAAGATAGAGATATTTCATCTTCTTATCATTATTATTTCTTTCGAAATTTTACTGCGAAATTATATTCTTTGACAATTTTCCCTTAAAACTTCAATAAACTGAAATTGCTAAACGGTTCATGCCAAAGTTCCACAGCCTGCTAACCTACAAATTTCTACGTGATTTTCCACCATACCACGCTCGCTGAAACTCCATTTCCCAGTTTTCAAACACTGTAACTGCTTCTTACAACCCCGGCGAGAAGAATCTACCGGCCAGTAAAGTTGAATGCCTCGCTCCACCGGTAATATTCGCGATAATAGTCGCGAGAACTAGCCATTCGCGAGAAAACGTTCGTCGCATGGGGTCTCGTTCGTCCTCCGTTTCAATAACTCATTAACGAGAGGCAGTGTCTCTTCTGGTTTTAAACGGCAAATTCATCTCACCGATACGATTTCGTTTCGTTTCGATTGGCTTCGTCGAAGGAATCACGGCTAGAAACGGGATCCGAGTAGATTCGAATCGTCTGGAAGTATTTCCAATTGGCACTTCTCAAGTTTACTTGAAATCTGTGCGAGGTAATTTCGTTTCATGAATACTTTCATTTTTACGAATTTGAATTAATTGATCTATTCGTTCCGCCCCAATCTTGATTTGCCTTGGTGGTGTGAAAGTATTACAAGCTTTTGTATTTAAATAATTATAACATCGTAAAGTAATGTAACAATAATGCGAATGTAATTATAACATTATACGAAACGTGGGCAAAATGAATATGCATCGATCATGTGAATTACAAATATTGCGAAATATTATGTACCGTATATGTGTAATATTGATAATGAACAAAATGAACGGATATTAACAATAAGAATATTGCAGTTTCACTTTCAAGTATCCGTGAAACGAGGCTTAGACGTTCAACTTAACTCGGATTCGCTAGTACATATTGGACTTAATCCTGTCCTACTACTGTTGACACGCTCGCGTGTCCCCTTTTCGATGGAACGTTCTCTGCGAAACTTCATAGAGGGACGATCGAATCACGGGCGTTTCCACAACGAATGTTTCTTTTTTTTTTTTCTTTCTTTCTTTTTTTTTTTAACCGGCCAAGAGCCTTTCAGCTCGACGACCGTTCGATTCACCAAGAGACAAACATTTCCAATCAACAGAGGACAGAGGAAGCCGCATAGTTTTTTTCCAGAAAGTGCAGCCAGGGCGTGCTTCGGAGGGCGTTCGATTTCGATACGAGTCAATAAATTGTATTTGCGAGGTGGTTTTCAGGTGAAAGAATGGAGGAGAGGAGAGATTGCGCGAGGAATTTCGTTAGAGCAGGGAGAGAAAAGACGAAAAAACGACGGGAGGGGAGTGTTTGTTTCGAAAGCTTTCGTCAGAGGTTAGTTGAATTTTATCCGCGAATAATGAACGAATGTGTTATTATGTATCGGATCAATAGTCACTTTTGCCCTACGACTTTTAAATTAATAATTTACTATCTACGTGGCTTCGTATTATACAATCTTTTCGCGATTTTATAATTTTGCGTGGAATCTAAATATAATTAAGTACATACATGATATCATACATTGTGGTTCTTCTGTTTTTAATATTTTTGTATATTTTTGTACATTACATGTGACGATATTTCATAACGGGTGTGATGAAGTTCATTAAGATATTAATTACTTTGCCACACAAATTATGTGAAACATCGTATCATGAGAAACACCATTGGTTCAATTATAAATCAACAATATTGAATCAACCATGATTTCCAATTCATAAATTTTTTCACGCATTGAACCGCATTACCTAGCTTGTTTAATTTTCACTTTTACCATCCAATTTGACGTGAACGAACTAAAACACGCACGTACATACATTTTCTATTACGTTCATTGCATCTTAATCAAAGAGAATGAAATTTTCCCCAGGTAAATATATACAAACGAATTACGACAGAAGATCATTCGCGAAGTACCGTACGACATCGGAACGAATTAAATAACGTCCAAAAAAAAAACCAAAAAGAGGTATCAAAGCCAACCTGAATTCTCTATTCAACAAAACGTTTCATCCCCCAAAACTAACCCCCGCGTATCGTTCAATCATTCCGACAACTGAAACACCGTTGACACCGATGATCAAACTTCCGGCAGCGAGAGAGAGAGAAAAAAATCACGCTGAGTCGATAACTGGGGGGGTTAGAATTTTTCATCGTAGCGATTCTATCGAGTTACAAAAGGAGAAATTCGCCGTGGAGATTCGATTTCCTCGCGACGACGCCAGATGTTTCGTGGCTCGTGATCTTTCTCTCTTCTTTTTTTTTTTCTCCCTCCCCCGATCGTTTTTCCCACCGACACGATGGGAAACAATAACGACAGAAGGAGGACTCGTGCAATTTCGTCTTCGCAGCCCCTTTCGTTCGTGAAATCGTCAACGAGCGCCGCAGCGATAGGAAAATGAGCCACGGAGTTATGGTTAGGGGTGGGAGATCAAGTCCAATATATTCTATATTTACGAATTCGAATCAATTCTGATTACTGATAAATTGCTGCAAGTTCTTCACAGATTTGCAATAATTGTCGAAAGTGAAAGTGAGTTCGAATGAGTGCATTTGCAATATGTATTCATTATACATATGTAATGTTCGTACTATTAGCAGAAAATTTTATATGATACTGTATTTATGCAGTGCAGTATTGCAATATTCGTTTATATTATTAATACTTGTATATTTCATACAATATAGTTTATAGACTGCGGATATATAGATTGCAATATATTTATTTATACAATGTATTTATATTATATATTTAGTTTATAGTTTGTTTAGTTTATAGTTTATAGACTGTGGATAGATTGCAATATTTGTTTATATTATTAATACTTGTATATTTCGTACAATATAGTTTATAGACTGCGGACTTCTATGCAAATTCACATTTAAAAAGTAAAACCTTGATTTTACCATTTTATTGCAGAAAACAATTTTATGCATTTTTTTTTTTACTGTCATGTGCATTTTGCACGATTTAAATTTTCTATAAATTTATAAAAGTCTAATCGTGACATTCACATGCTCATTTCATACGACACTGTAACATTCGATATTATCGATACATATTCATTTATGCAATATTGCAATATTCATATTATTAACAATATATATTCATTTCATCCAACGTTATTCTTGTATGTTATATTTTATACAGCATCATATTTGTACTATTATTTTCTGTTAATTATTAGATCAAGATCTGTTGCATGTTTGAAGTGCAATTTTATTATAAAAGAACGGAAGTATCTATAAATAATCCCGCTTAGATTCGAGCGAACGAGTACCATTGGATATCGAAAATCGAATCCAACGACCAAAGGTTCGAATGCTTGAAGGTGAAGCGTTCAATCCCATTTCTAATCAAAAGAAAAGGAAAGAGACGATTGAGGGATCGCGGATGTTTGAGATTATTTTTCGTGGCAACTACGAGGCGACCGTATCCTCGTGTTCGCGAGGATTTCTTGGCTCGCGAGGGTTTCTTTTTCGGTGGCTGAAACATGGCTCCGATCGAACAGCACGTCGCGTCGTCGTCGTTCGCAATTACGTACAGCTACGCGAAGTTTCTCGGATATTGGAAGCTCGTATTCGATAAAATGAACGGCCACTGACATCGCCGATACCTTTGCGACGTTTTCTACGATTTCTTGACTGCTTGGAAAATTATACTGAAAAGTATAAGTCATACTTGAAAAGTTATACCGAGCAACGAGATGTTAATTTTGTGACATTACTTTAGTCCAACGTTTTCAGTGATATTTTTGATATTTTTGACTAAAACGAAAGAAAAAAAAAAGTTGCAGAAGGAAACAGTATCGTGAAATAAATTTTTGCTTTCGAATATTTCACAAATTTAATTAATTTTCTTCGAGAATAAATGAATGGGATAGTTCAGTAGGAATTTCTAATAACTAGATATTTTTAATTTATTTCAAGTTTATTATAGTATTAATCATCCTGATTTAATTCATCTATGAGTATAATGTTTCTGCAAAGTTTACGACTTGATAGTTACAAAGGAATAAGAGGATGAAAAATTGAGGCGAAAAGAATTGAAGCGAAAGAGTATCAAAAGAATAAATTTTTACTTTTGAATTTATTCTGTGAATTTATTTCCTAAAAGATTGTAAATTTTTCAGTTTCATTATTAATATAATTTCATTATTAATATAATAACTGAATTAAACTCGAGATACGATTCAGAATACTAATGTAAAATGTATTGTATCTACTTTTGGAATGTTTCCAAACGATGAGAAATATAAATTTAATTCACTTATTTTAATCTTTTCATAAAGAAGAAACACTTTTTTACTTCTAATATGTACACAATATTTTATAAATTATTCTCAATGTTCCTTTTGATATTTGTACTAAATAATTCATTTATATTACTTCACGAAAAATAATAAATAATTCTAATTTTCTTTTCATGATTCGTGAAAATTCTAGCGCTGTAATAATAAATATTAAAATTTCGTTACAAAAGTTTATTACCTTTTAGCGTAACAAGCAGAGAAAAATCATGATTATATAACTATAGATTCTCCACATATTTATGCGTTTCCAGTGGTTGGTGACAAGAAAATGTAGTATCATTTCCTGCAAATTGATTTTTCATTTGTGAATGAAAAGCTTCGGGCATCCGTTTGTTTGTATTTTTTTCTTGTTTCATTGCATTCTTTTTTCCCCTGTCCCCTTTGGTTTTGAAATATTGCTACACGTGACAGGTTTTTCATCTCTCGTTATCATCTGACCCAAAAATGTTGCGCGAAGTTGTCAGCCAGACAATAAATTGCGGACCGAAGTTTCACGCAGCCCAGTTTTCCTTCGATAATTCACGTTACGTCGACGAATTCGCGGCTTTTGCTACCCTTTCCAATGTTTTGAATTGTTCCTGGTATTTCCCATTCAATTTCTAGGTAACTTTTTGGGTAATTTCCGATCACTTTTTTGAATCTTTGTCTTTCCTTTAACTTCAAGGAATTTAAATGAACGCACACTTTCTCGAGGTACAGAATTTATTACAAATTTCAAGAAAATTAGAAATATCCAATACTGTGTTTCCTAATTTTTATTTTATTCTATTTCTAATTTCGAGGAACTCAAATTGTACACTTTTCCGAAGGTGTATTATAAATTTCAAGAAAATTAGAATACCGTATTTCCTAATTTTTATTCGATACTCCAATGAATATTACTTTGTTAATATTTTCTTAGTGCTATGAACAGAAAATGTAGAATTTGATAGAAAGTGCAAGGATACGTTTTGAATACTTCTCGTAGCCACTGTAAATTTTTATTTTGCAATCAGAAGTCGAAAACGATTCGTTTCGANAATTTCAAGAAAATTAGAAATATCCAATACTGTGTTTCCTAATTTTTATTTTATTCTATTTCTAATTTCGAGGAACTCAAATTGTACACTTTTCCGAAGGTGTATTATAAATTTCAAGAAAATTAGAAATACCGTATTTCCTAATTTTTATTCGATACTCCAATGAATATTACTTTATTAATATTTTCTTAGTGCTATGAACAGAAAATGTAGAATTTGATAGAAAGTGCAAGGATACGTTTTGAATACTTCTCGTAGCCACTGTAAATTTTTATTTTGCAATCAGAAGTCGAAAACGATTCGTTTCGAAAAAAAAAAAAAAGGTTTCGGTGTTCATGCATTCTTTGTACGAGAATGGTTTCATCGATTGCCATTCCGGCTTCCTGGCCAACTTGGCACGCTACCTTTCAACCAGTTCGTTCTTCACCGTCCAGATAACAGAAATAGCTTCCTCCACATATTAACATCAGCATTACCTAAAAGCCTGAATTCCTAAATAATCTGTTTTACCGGCGGTCGTAACAAAAAAAGTAATCNTTTTTTCTTCTGTTCTTTCTTCCTTTCTGTCTCACAATTCTGACGTTACGAGCAAGAACGAAAGAAAGAAAGAAGGGAAGGTGAAGAAAGAACGAAATGAAAGAAGGATCAGGAAAAGGGCCAGGAGACGAGATCGATTGGACGAGTTCACGGAGAACAGCGTGGCGGAAAAACGAATTCGAACGGAGGGCATACTTCTAACGCGTCCTTATCTGCAAGCTTATGCAAATGCCGAGCAGTTTGCCACGGGGATTTACGAGATCGATTGGACGAGTTCACGGAGAACAGCGTGGCGGAAAAACGAATTCGAACGGAGGGCATACTTCTAACGCGTCCTTATCTGCAAGCTTATGCAAATGCCGAGCAGTTTGCCACGGGGATTTGCATAGACCTGGCCAGGCGATCTATATGGGATCATGTCTGAGCATAATCTCAAGACGCTCCGCCAGTTATGCACTGCCTTTTCGAGTAGTCACGTTAGCGGTTGGTTCGTCTCGTCTCTTCTTTGCATTCTCTCTCTCTCTCTTCTTTCGCGAGAAACATGGCCTCGTTCTCGGCGAATCTTGGTTTCCAGAGGAACGTTTAGAAACCGAAGATTGCAAACTTCTGTGGTTTGAGCTTACATCGTTGTTGTAGTTTGACTTTGGTACGATTAAGGAGAGAATGGAAAATAAAATTGGAAAAGTTCTACGGAATCATTGCCTTTCAAATATTTGAGAATCAAATTCTCGTTGATCCACTGAGGAAAGTACTCATTCGTCATCATTTAGAGTACGAGTCTTCGATTCTGAAAATTTACATGACTGCTCGATTCTGTAATTTTCGATCTCGAAAGCACGAGAGCTTGACTTACGTATACTTTCCATTCCATTAGAAATGTAACTTACAGCTTTGCATTTAAATTCTTTCCAAGTCAAAATGGTGAAACTAATTTCAAAATTTTACTTTCCAGATCACATCGATCGCTGACCATCGTCACTGAGGAGAACTGGATCACTTGAAACCAGGTAATGTGCTAATAACTATATCACACTTAACGACAGTCAGAAAAGTGTTCATTCCCAAGAATCATTCTTTTCCAGCAATAACATTAACATTGCTTGCAAATGTCCAAATATAAAAATTCCACCATTTTACTCAGCACTGATTCAATACGTTCTTTTTCATTTCTGTCTGATAAATATTCAGTTTCTTTCACTTGTCTTAACTATACTTACTCAGAAAGAGTAACAGTCCTGTAATCTTCGTGAAATCGCGCACAACGACGTCGTACCTGTCCTCGGTTCGCACCAGGGTTTAAGCTGACGAAACGTAGTCCACGTCACTGTGATATGCTCGTTCGTTTCCGGTACGGCTGCAGATCGAACTTTTGGACGTTTTCGGAGGTGACGTTTCGCTGAGATAATACTCCGGAAGTTAGACTAGGCCACAGTCAAGTTTGCCGAGAGTTCGTGAATCTCTTTAACGGATACGTGTCATCAGGCCGCGGTGGAAAATACACAGTGAACACAGTGCTGCTTCCTCTGAATCCCCTGGCTTTTTATTTGTTTTAATTGGTTTTAATCAATTGGTTTTAATCAGAGACTGAGAAACTTGTTTGAACAGACGTGGAAGTGACGTTGAGTGACGTTTCGTAAAAATTGTGAACACTGATCAACGTGACTAATTTATAATTTCCCACCAGAAATCTTATTCGTCTCTGTTTTTGGAGACTTGAAGTAAAATATAAACAGAAGATTGCGTTTTGACCTTCTTCCCGTGCACTTTAATTTCTTTGCTACGAATTTTATACTAGTCAGTAGTTCTGTTAATTAGTCGTGATTTTTGATTTACATTTGATGATATTTTAATGTTAGAAGAAATTGAATGGAACGTGCAGTAATTGATGGCGTAATTTAAAAAATTCGTCTAAAATTGTCTGCAAATCTACAATTTTCGAAATAAATTTCTCCAGTCTACTTCATAAATTCTACGTATTTAATCTTCTAAAAAGAAAAAATTATTTACAATCAATACTACTTCAAATTAAACATGGAATAAATTATTAAGACGTATCGACGAATTTATTTATAATATATTCATGGAATGGTACTCATTTGCGAGTAACGCTTACCAACGTGAATTTACAGAGAATCCGAATTGTCGAACAACAATCTCGTTAAAAGCTATGCCAGAAAGTTGGTTAAAAAAAAAAAAAAAAAAAAAAAAAATAAAAGAAAAAAAAAAAATAAAANTAGCAAGAGAGATTGAATATTATAAAATTTACTCGTCAATATTTTACTCTGTTCTTTAAAAATAAAATAATTTCTTGTCGTTAAATGTGGATTCATTTTTGTTACAGGTTGAAATACAATTGACAGCGGAAGTTCCTCTAGTAACATTTCATTTCCAAAATAGGTGAGTATAAAATCATAAAAGTTCATAATTAATCTTTCCGGTCATTTGAATTTCCTCACGAATTTCGTACTTTTAGATATCTACAAGTTTTTTCGATAACTGTTTTTTTCGACTAATCTGTTTAAACGAAAATGGTTATCGTTAAGTCTTAGTTAATTCTCAAAATTATTTTGGAATCTTCTTAAGATAGTATAATGTATTAAAATTAGAATAAATTAAAACAATTTGGTTTATTCAAAAATTAAAGTTAGATTAAACATGAAAATTTATTAATTATAGAATATCATTCATTGAACACGCATAAATAAAATATTTTAATTTGCAATATTTCTAAAGACTCTAACACGTTAAATAGAAAAGGAGTGCAAATTAAAGTTAGATTAAACATGAAAATTTATTAATTATAGAATATCATTCATTGAACACGCATAAATAAAATATTTTAATTTGCAATATTTCTAAAGACTCTAACACGTTAAATAGAAAAGGAGTGCCAATGTCTCTAAATCAGAAAGTAATTCTACGCTATTTAACAAACTTTTCCAAAACAACAGAACACTCACCTCAATTCAACACTAGCAGTATTAGATTTTTAATATAATTGAATTATTCTCTGCCGTGGGAAATATAAAACACAAAATGCAATCCCCCATCTAACAAAAACAAAATATTCTGAATTTTAATTATATATAATATTTTGAGGATCATCAAAATTTAAAAGATGCTCGTTCCGATGTAATTCTCTCTACCATTCCAATGTAGTAATATTTCTAACTTAATTTTTTATAAGCAGAGAAACCAAATAAACTTTAATTATTCAACTTGAAATTAAAACAGCTTTGATCCAATAATGACTATTTAAAGGGCAAATAAATACAGAGATGCTTATTCGAATTTAATTTTCGCATTATCACGGAATGAGGCCATCAATTTCAGAAAAAAAAAAAAAAAAGATTAATATCTGAAAACCGTGGCGGTATAAGTGAGGGAAAGTTGGAGCAGGCGATATTTCATAAAGTTTCCGTGGATAGCGTGGTTTACTGACACTCGGCGTGAAAATGCTGGATCACCGGCCGATATACGGTTCGCATAAGTCACGGAAAAACACTATAAGGAGCGAACCGCGGCGCGATAAGCTCGCCTCGTTTAAATTTCTTACCGCCGTTATCGAACTTCGCCGATGAATAACTCGAGATGTGGCCGTACGTCTCGCGGAAACGTGAATTGATTCTCTTTCTCATCGTGAGATGCTGCTTTCACGTGAATCGGCAGAAACGATTAAATCGTGGGTCTTATATTATTTGTATCTTTTTAAAACTACGATCTCCAACTAATGCATAATGATTAACGCGTTAAATAGTAAGAATTACAAAGGTGGACAGAGAACATGAGGATTTACTTTAACTTTCAATCGTGGGTCTTATATTATTTGTATCTTTTTAAAACTACGATCTCCAACTAATGCATAATGATTAACGCGTTAAATAGTAAGAATTACAAAGGTGGACAGAGAACATGAGGATTTACTTTAACTTTCAGTATTAGAATTTTATTTATTTTGAAACATCGTGGCACTCCTTCTTATAAGAAGTTCTTCGGTTCTTTTTCGTCAGTCTTTTGGAAATTTCTTTCTCAACTAGCAGGATCGTCAAAGTGATGGATTTATAATTTTTCACGTAAAACTTTGTAAATTTTAACACAGTACGATTTTGAAGATTCGAATTGGATTTCGTAAATTATTTTTTTTTTCATATATGTATTTTACCNATGAAGATTTTCAATCGTCGTTTTAAATAAAGACAGTACGAGTAATTCGACTGAACGTGGTTTTTGAAGAAATTTTGAAATAATAAAACAATAGGACACACCAAACTATCTCATAATTCAGAAACTTGGATTTCTTATAATTTAGAAAGTTAGGAACTAAGACAATACACAACAAATTTTATTCCAAATATATCTGTAGTCTTCTTTCAGTTTCTTAGTTTTAACGAATCAGTTTCTTAATTTTATCAATTTTTATGAATTTCAATTCATTGCAATTGTAAAAATGATACCAACCTAGCAATAATCAAGCATGAAGTCACCTCTTACCATGATAGTGTTTAAATCCCCCCAAATTCTATTCAATATCATTCAAATTACATCATCAAATTAATACTACTAATCTCATCAATTTATCACAATTACAGAATATAAATAAAACTCTATCATTCAATCAGTCTGTTTCGCCTTAATCTTGAAACCGCTTTTAATAGATTCTAAATTTTCCAAACTCTATTTTCCAAATACAGTCCCCGTAATATTCTAATTAATACGAGCGCGCGAAATATATATCTCGTATAATAGCTCTAAAAAAAGTTTGTATATTTCATTATACCACCATTATCATCAATATAGATTCATCTACAATCAGGAACAATTTTCAAAGAAGAAGAACTTTTCTCTGCTTGCAGGTCCACTGTACGCGCGAGACGATCGAGATGAAACGATTATCCTGGATGTTTCTTCAGCTTCTGGTTCTCGGCTCGATGCTCCATTCGAGCCTGTCAGCCTCGACGAGATCCCGGGGCAAGAAGAAGGTCGCCAAAGAGACGAAAGAGGTGAACATCTGCGCGATCGAGGGCATACAAGCGCCGATGTATTGTTACTGCGACAACAGCACCATAAGAAACGCCACGGACGCCACTTGTCTGGTGCTGAGCCCGTTCAGCAACAACGATCCAACGTGGAATTACTTCACCTCGCAGATCTATCTGCAGAGGTTGAAGTTTGTTGTTCGAACTCCAAACGGACTTGAGTACGTACCGGTTCAGTTGTTGCGGCAGTTGAAGAACCTGCAGAAGATCACGTTGCAAGACGCGAGTATCGAAGAGCTGAAGGAAGGGGCGTTCTCCAATTTGCCAACGATCGCAGAGATCGATCTGAACACGAATCTCATCTCGTCGCTGAGGACCCGCGCGTTCGAGAACATGAGGAATCTGTCGGCCATCTTCTTGAACGCGAACCGGATCACCGAGATTAACAGGTTCGGCATTTCTTTGATCTTCTGTTGCTGTTGAACTTTCGCGACTTGGACTTGAAGTAACTAAAGGCGTTTGAATAGTTCGGAATTTCACGGAATTGATCTTTTTTATATTCGAATTCGAGAGATTATGAAGGAATTTTTTCGAGTTTATTGGTACATTTATGTTTAAGATAGAAGTTTGAAATTTAGCGTGTCAAATTTTTTAAATCTATTCTTGAAGTTTTTTTTTTATTCTGTCGAATTTGTTCAAAATGTTTAAAGTAGGAATTTTATAGGATAGTACTGGAGTAATGGATCGTTGAGGAATAATTTTGATAGTTTAATATTGAAACTTGTGTTAAATTACTTGGAAAATTGTAAATTATTATTAATAGTTCGATAGATTTATATCTAAATAGAGCTAGATTTCATATCGGAATATTCATAAAATAATTTTAATAATGAAATATTACAGTCTTTAATAATTAACTACATCTCAAGTCTTATATTAATTTTACATTAATTTTGCTAATACAAACTAAACACACGCTAAATATTACAAAAAAAGAAATTCGTTGCAATAATAATAATAATCATTAATTATAGTCGAGAAGACTTTTTATCAAAAGAGTTGTTTGTTTTTTATTTCTAATCGTTTTATACAGCCGTTATTAATTATGTAGAAAATGTTACAAATTATATTTTACTTTATTTTTTATTCATGTCTATTTTCTTTTTTTCTCTGGGACAAGTATAAAAATAAAGGCACTTGCTCCAGATTATCCTTATTGTTCAACTTGATACATTAATCTAGATCTCTATTCTAATATATTCTAATATATTCTAATATATTCTAATATATTCTAATATATTCGAAATCTAATTCTGTCAATCTCAATACCTTAGATCTTCAAATTTCACACGACTTATCGTCAAAACACACAATTCTTCTTCTTATCTTTCATTTCAATCACAAAGGAGCAAATTATATTTTTACCAAGAGATCATTCTGGAATATTTCCATTCATATTTTCGAAAACAGTGGTACGAGAATTGTATTCCATTACTGCGTCTATTTCCATTTATTACAAAAAAAAGTCTGTGATAATTTAAATAACATAATAATTAATAAAATAATTCTTTTTAAATATTAAATTAATATAAGAGATATTATTTCGTTATTAATTCAATATTATATTTTACAAATAACAATATAAAATACAATTTTATAAAATTTTTCCAAACGAGAGAGAAATCATGCACTTTCCATATTTGGTAGGGGCATGAAGTATGTCATCCTTTAGCCGTCCACCTTCAATATTATATTTTACAAATAACAATATAAAATACAATTTTATAAAATTTTTCCAAACGAGAGAGAAATCATGCACTTTCCATATTTGGTAGGGGCATGAAGTATGTCATCCTTTAGCCGTCCACCTTTTAGAATTCCGCAAGGATCGCTAGCTGGAATTTACCACGTGTTCCATAAACGTTGTTTGATGGTGTTCGAATGATAACCATGCCCCCTTTCCTCGCCTTTCATAATTCCGGCTGATTCGTTCAATTTTTTAGAATTCCGCAAGGATCGCTAGCTGGAATTTACCACGTGTTCCATAAACGTTGTTTGATGGTGTTCGAATGATAACCATGCCCCCTTTCCTCGCCTTTCATAATTCCGGCTGATTCGTTCAATTACGACCAATTACGAAGTCTGAGCCCGGGAATAAAGTGAAAACGTCTTCGCCGAGCAGGGCGTTTTACGAGCTGACTGCCGTATAAATTGCCGTGGAATTCCGCGATGCGTCGGGAATTCGCGTTTCGGTGAATCGGCGGGTTCTTCCGGCAAATCGAAATTCCGGCCACACGCACGCTAGAATATCTTGAAATCCGGATTAAATTCGCCTCGTTCATTAAGCGATCAGTTGCCAAATATGTGTAGCACGCGGCAATTGATTGAAACTAAAGAGTAATTCGGTTAATTATTAATTAATAGAATTGTAATGTCAGATCAAAATTTATTCTCTTTGCCGATTTTCTCTTTGTTTTTAGTTATTAATAATTTAATACGAAATTATTAGTTAAACAAAAAAAGCCATTGTTCGTTTGAGNTTAGTTAAACAAAAAAAGCCATTGTTCGTTTGAGTTAATATTGTTTGAAATTATTATGGATCGTAATTTTATTAAACAGTTGATCGTCTTCATTCTCTTATTGTGTTCATTTTTTGGCAATTTATTTATTCTATATACGTACACATAATTCGTTTCCTTTTAAAGTGATCTTCGAGAGTTCGTACAACATTTAATTATCAATCTTCACAAACAGAAAATTATTATTAACTATAATTTGCAAAAATCCTTGAATGAACAATCCGGCGACAGTACAAGTTCCCTGTTTCTTTTCATGGGTGATTGATGGGTTAAAATTAATAACCAGGTGAAGTATTTAATTTTGATAAACGGATAGAAAGTTGTGGTAATTTGTTAGATCAAAATTATTATCGTGTTCCTCTCTTGGGGAAGCATAAGGGGCTGAAGAATGATGGAAGTGATGAAGAATTATGGAGGGTNCAAGTTCCCTGTTTCTTTTCATGGGTGATTGATGGGTTAAAATTAATAACCAGGTGAAGTATTTAATTTTGATAAACGGATAGAAAGTTGTGGTAATTTGTTAGATCAAAATTATTATCGTGTTCCTCCCTTGGGGAAGCATAAGGGGCTGAAGAATGATGGAAGTGATGAAGAATTATGGAGGATTCATAAATTTCAGGGTATTTAAGGGTGCAAGATTATCCCAGTGCTTTTTAACGAATTTCCAATAAATTATAAAACACATTTAATCATCGCTGTTGTAAGTTAATTATGGAATTAAACAATTCTGAATGCCCGAGAATTTATACAACTGTTTATGTAAATGTGATCGGCGAACGAAATGATTAATTCAGCAACAGTGTATTATGAATGAAAAAGAGTGATTCATTAAATATGTATATTTTTATGATACGTCGGAATACTCATTGAAAGGAATCAACTGTAATATGCTTTAAATGAGAGTTTTTTTTATGAAAAATTAAATTAATTTTCGCCTAATGCATTTTATAACGTGGAATGCGTGTTTCAATGTTACAGTCATTATGAGTGCATATGTAAAATTACGAAATTACCTGGTAATATACTTTTTAATAAATTTAAAAGTAAACAAATTAAGGATAAACAAATTATGGTCGTAGATATGATTTAAAATTACACAAACTAGTAAATATTATATCTGTGATTGGTGCATGAACAAAGTTTAAAGTAGAAATTAATTTAGGGGTAGCTTCTGACTAATTCTTGATCTCTTTCACTTGCGTGCTTCATTTCTTCTTCGTACAGTAATTTCTCCATCTTGTAATTTAAAAATTGCATTTGAGGTGCTTGTTTGATTATGTGTAATACATTTTACTACGTAATATGAAATATATTAAATTAAGATGTAAATTAAGATATTTAATCCATGGAACATATCAAATTAAGGAAAATGAGATTTAGCAGATACGATATTTCTTAACAAATAACTTGAAAATAAACAAATCACATATGATTTTATATTGTAGAAATTAGTAACATTAAATAGGAATTTTACGAAGTCGTGCTTCAAAGACCTTTACGAATAATTTACAGCAAGCCCATAATTAGAAATAGTTTCTGACTAATCCTTGATCTGCATCACTTATTCGTTTCATTTCTCTTTTCTTCCACGTTAATTTCTCCACTCTGCAGGAATAAAAACTGACATTCAAAATACTCGTAGCTTTTGATTGAAAATCTAAATGTTTTTAACAAATTAAGAGTACTGTCTGACTAGATCTTGATCTATATCGCTTATTTCACATTTCTTCTACGTATCAATTTCTTTAATCTGTAAAAATTGAAGTATATATTCAAGATACTTACAGCGTTCAGTTATCTAATCGGAAGAATACTGTCTGACTAAATCTCCACCTATATCACTTACATCTCGTTCCTCTTCACTACATTCTTCAATCTGAGGAGATTAAAATCGATGTTAATGATATTTCACAGCAGCTATTCAACTCAATGTTTGAAATTACACGTAACGAAATAACTTCTAGGAGGCTAAGTTGCACAATGTGTACCGCGCGAATTGATCAATTACATTTTCGCGACGAAGTTTACAAAGTGCAACTGGCAATTAAGTGTTAATCGATAAAACACGGTTAATCGGTTAACGCGGCTCCGCTCGTGTGCACCGGTGGCATTAACGTGGCCAGAGCAAACTTATCGCCGCCGTTAATAAACAATTAAATCAAACAATCCAAGTTTAACTCGCCGGCGAAATTAATGGAACACAAACATGACCGATGTAAAAGCGGAGCAGCGAAATAAAATAAAATCTGTTTACACGGGTCGTATGGGCACAGATATTCTCCTGGGAAGAAAATATGCTTCGTTTTCCGAATTCATTTCTATCGCAGTTTCCCGATTTCCACGAATTTCATGTTGAATAAATAATTTTTCTTCGCTTCAGTTATACTTTCTTTTCTTATTGTAAACAATGAAATATAGCTTTTCGATTTTTACAGTGACGTTGAATGAACTTAAACAATCGTGGTAATCCCTACAAAGTTAAATGAAATAAACGTGATTTCTAAATAGTCTAAAATTGAGTTGCCGTTGGTTTAATATTAAATTGCGGGTTTTTGTGCGCTTGCAAGAGATTTGAGAAATGTCATTGAAAATGTCGAAAGTACAGTTATCGATTCTAATATTTAGCGACGGAAGTAAATCTTCGCTTAGACGAAGAATAAAGTTGGAAAAAATTGAGGACGAAACCCCTGATCAAACAATCACAAAAGTCAAATATAAATTAACTCTCGTAGGATACTTACAAAATAATAAACACGATCATTTCGAATTTCGTTATTATTAAAATAAAATAGAAACGTCTACACCTTTTATCCATTGTTGTTTATTTAATTTAAAATAACTTCAACAATTAAATCGAACGACAATCTTTGTTAATAAATTCACCCTTTTCAAGAGATACAATGATTGGTCAGAATCCACAAACGATTATATATATAATGGAAGAAATTTAGTAGAAATAAAAAGGACACGAGTCTGGAAAGAATTTCAATGAAGAATTACGAATCATTCATTTCGATCTATTATATAGTTCTGCCATTAACAAAATTCGAACAATGTCACATGTACAACTACATACGTGCATCGCGATTTGGCACGTGAAATCGTAGCAGCTTAGGGTGCATACGCAACGTGTTATCAGGCTGGTGGCTCCTTATCGAGTCGACAAGCCGGAGGCGTATTTTGCAATCTTCGCGCTGCGCCTGTAACGTCGCGACATCGTAAATAAACGTCGGCGATCGTTGACGCTTGCTCGACGTGAGCACAGTCACGCGATAGATAGAAACGCGGACAATGAAGCGTCGAAGAAGAATCTCGAACCCGCTTGAATTTCGTCTACGCGACGCTCGCTTAGGATAAACGTCACGGATGAATGACAAAAGGTCTTTGCAATTGAAGGGAAGATTTCCAGAGAATATTCCCTCCAAGGGAATGATACCTAAGCGAAGAGGGAGACGTGCAGGTTTAATTGATGAAGGGGTTGGATTAATCGTTCGGGGGTGTGTCAGGGGTACTTAGGTTAATTGATTCTTTTTCCACTTCACGACGCGAACGAAAATGCTTCGGGATTGTTTTTTGGCTTTTTGTAAAATTGCCGTGAGAGGAAATAGGCGTGATTGTACTTTTATTAAGAGGAACGGCGCATAAATTTGTTTGAATTTTTATAGGCTGAAAGTTTATATAATTCTTTTGGAATTCTATAGGTTGGTAAGAAATGGAGAAATATTTAAATAGGTATTTAGGATTGTCTTTTTATTTTAAAAATTAACGTGAAGTAATGTGGAGTTAGAGATTATGTAGTTTAGTAAGAAGGGAAGAATAAATTTTAGTAGGTTTTTTTGTTAGAATTTTATAGTCTGGTAAAGGAATGTTTAAATTGTGTTTGAAATTATTTTTGCTGTTTTCTTAAGGTGAGATAAGAGAAAATTGTGTGACTGAATTCTTACATAGAAAGAAATTGAATAATCTATATAATTCATATAATATTGTTTGAATTTTGTAAACTGGTAAATATACTGCGAAAGCTTTGATCGTATCTTTATGTGAGAGTGGACTTAAATGATTTTTGGAATTTTACTCACAAAGAATAAATTTAGGAGACATTTGATTTATATTCAGAATATCTTTATCGTGAAATTTATATAATTCTGTTGTTGAAATTCTATAGATTGATAAAGAATAACTTTCTCGTTTTATTAATGACAGACTTATTATTTTATTTGAATTTTACAGGCTGATAAAGGATAGGGAAATGTTTAAACTCCACATAAATATTTTAACTTCATTCTTTAATTAACTTTCATATGATATATATAATAATACATTTAACAAAATTATAATAATAATTACAATTAAATATAATAATAATTACAATTAACAAAATTATACAATTTTGCTGAAATTCTACAAGTTAGCACAAAAATATTTCATCTTAAAATTTTATTTTTGTCCAACTCTTTCGTTTGCTGCGAGATACAAAATACAAGTTGAAAATTACGATACGACTGTATTTGACGTTTGAGGGAAGTTTATACAATTCTGTTGGAATTTTATAAAATGGAGAAGAATAGAGGAAGGTTTAGTCTATATCGAGTTCTTTACACAACAGTTTACGAGATGCTTAATAATGAAGATCGCGTTTTATCTACTGATGCACAAAGCTTTCGTGACTTTAGTGCTGTTTCAGTGGAAGATACGACCTGACTAGCTGTTGTGATAGATTTGTACTCCTGTAGAACTGCATATATTCTTTTCTTATATTCAATGCCTCCTCGATAAAGATACTATATCTACGTACATATATTCTTTCTTTATATTCAATACTCCGCGATAAAGATACAATTTTTATACGTCCATAAAAAAGTACCATACACTAGTCTTAAATTACTAGTAATGCATACAAAGCATTGATACGATTCAAATATTTGTTAGTCTACAAAAGTCATAAATAATTGAAGTGCGTTATTTACAAATAAATAATATACATATAACCATTGAAATTCTACTAAAAATATATTATACAATCTTTGACAGATTCATCATCATCGTTGAGTAATTTAGTTATTCCAATAAAATTATAAATAATTTCTCTTCATTGCAAATTTTTGTATATTTTTATATTTTCATGAGCGTGACTAAAGAAATGATGAAATATAGAAGTTAAAAATTAATTGAATTTATGAGCTTCTTTATATATTATAAATTATATATTATAAATTATATATTATATATTATATATTATAAATTATAATAGTTACTCTATTTCTGACATTTTATACATTTCCTCGCATCACATATGCTTTCGAATTTATAAAATTTGCACAAATTATTAGTATTTTAATATTGTTGTCCTAGAAAACAGAGCGTTCTTTCTCGTAACATTCTCTCTGAATGTTTTGAAAAATTCATTTCACCTCGAATAATATCCTCTTTAATATCCTTCCTGCTAGTTGTCCTATCATTTTACAAAAATTTATTCTTCCATTATTTCCCTCGGTGTCTCTTCTGCAGTGTCATGTTTAATATTATTTTTCTCCATAATTGTTCCAGAATTTTTCAAAAATAATGAAACATAGACACATCGTTCCATTGTTTTTACGCGTATTTGAAGCACACATTCTATTCGAAAAGTTCGGAATTCTAACTAGTCCTAATTCACTGAATAGCCTACTGTAATCGCTTAATCTTTCTCTACATTACTATGAATTTCTCTGTACCAGAGTACAATGGCTACAAAAAATGTTAACACTATTATATATTCTAGCACAGGAGTTCTCAAACTTTTTCAATTGGCGATCCCCTTTATCCAAGCAAATAAGTGTATAAGCTGAGCATAGAAGTATAATAAATCATAAAGAAAATTTATTCGAAAACAATTCTTCTTTGGCGCCAAACTCTGGCGTCCAGGAATTTTTTAGTTTTGCTAAAATTTCCTCTCAAATTTAGCCCTGTTCTAGCATCTACGTGCTGATTAATTAAATCCAAGCGTGTGTTAAATTTTGTATCTCTCGTATTGTAACTACGATTCGATGCTGTATATACAGGAAAATAAAACGCGAAATCCGACGGAACAGCCGATATTTTTTGTCGCCGTTGTAGATCACTCTTAACACACTTCGTTCAATTTCGTGGATTAACCTGGCTCGTTCAATTTCCAGGGACACGTTCGTCAATCTACCGTCGCTGAAGATCCTCTCTTTGAACAGCAACAACATCAGCACGCTCCACGACAAGGCGTTCAAGCATCTCACCACCCTGGAGGAGTTACACCTGGTCGACAATCAGATCAAAGTCATCACCGCGGACAGTTTTCACGGTTTGAGAAGCTTGATCAAGCTGGACCTGCGCAACAATCTGATCGCGATGATCGGCGACCGAACGTTCATCGAGATGCCCTCGTTGAGGCAGCTGGATCTCGATCAGAACGAGATCGAGTACATCTCGGAGAAAGCGTTGGATGGCATGAGAAACCTGAGGAAACTGAAGCTCAGTGATAATAAGCTGGTCACCCTCGATGCGGATTTCCTGGCCGGCGCGCCCGGCGTGTATGTGTTAGATTTGAGAGATAATTTGCTGAAGACCTTGACCTTCGACAACATCAAGCCGATCGTGACGAACTTGTACAACAGCACCAGTCAGTTCTACCTGAGCGGTGAGTGTGATGTTCTTGCTTCTTGGATGTTGGATTTTCGCGGAGATTCGTGCTCACTCGTNGATGGCATGAGAAACCTGAGGAAACTGAAGCTCAGTGATAATAAGCTGGTCACCCTCGATGCGGATTTCCTGGCCGGCGCGCCCGGCGTGTATGTGTTAGATTTGAGAGATAATTTGCTGAAGACCTTAACCTTCGACAACATCAAGCCGATCGTGACGAACTTGTACAACAGCACCAGTCAGTTCTACCTGAGCGGTGAGTGTGATGTTCTTGCTTCTTGGATGTTGGATTTTCGCGGAGATTCGTGCTCACTCGTTTTGAACTTCAGTCGCAATTTTAATTCAACTATAATCTTTTTTTCTTTTTCTTCCTTTGAATTCAGTCTTGGAACTTAGAGGCGAAAACTGTGCTTTATACGTAGGATTTTAGAATTTTTTTTTTTTATATATATATCAGTTACAAGAACAATTAATCAAATAATGTCATAAATATCGTAGAGGATATTTGAATATTAGATTTCGAAGTTTNATTTTGAACTTCAGTCGCAATTTTAATTCAACTATAATCTTTTTTTCTTTTTCTTCCTTTGAATTCAGTCTTGGAACTTAGAGGCGAAAACTGTGCTTTATACGTAGGATTTTAGAATTTTTTTTTTTATATATATATCAGTTACAAGAACAATTAATCAAATAATGTCATAAATATCGTAGAGGATATTTGAATATTAGATTTCGAAGTCTATGTAGGAATTTGAATATTCCAATTTTCGTGCTTTCCTACAAATTGTGTTTCTATAACTTTCTCAAATAGAACTGTGATTTTGTGTTTACCTTCAGAATTTAATATCTTAAATTTCTATCTCGTCGCGGGAGATATATAAAATCAATGGTTTCTTCTATTTCTACTGTAAATAAATAGTAAAGAGAGCACGAGTCTCGAGATTGTACTTTGCATGTTCAATATCAGTAACGATTCTCGTTTCAGTGATATTCAATTTGTATTAAATCACAGCATAATCTCATAAATTACAATATAATTCCTTAACGTGTAGTAATCTGTCAGACATCAACGAGCTTGAACAATGACCCTACAATTAAAATGCGGAACCAAAAATTATCAAATGTCACGGGACATAGTAAAAGCATCGAAATTCCAGTATCCGGGATAGAAAATCCATAAAAATAACGAGCCCCGCAGATTACGAAACATCGCGAGTTTACGATCGACAGAAACATTCAGCTTTCAGACGGGACTCTCTCTCTCTCTCTCTCTCCCGATGAACTTCGTAACAATTTTATGAAGAGCCTCGGATACTTAACGGCTAATACGCCTATAAAAATCGCTGGCTAGGAAATTGAAACTCGCCGTTCGTAACGTCGAAACGCCGACAAGAACGACGAAAGTTTCCTCACGGTGTCGTTTAGTAGATAATTTTCTAACGATCGCGTAATAGGCGTCGTTGGCGAATATCTGTTTGGTCGACTTACGCCAGCCGGTAATTTCCCCTTTAGCCCATTGGATTCGAGAGAGAGAGAGAGAGAGAGAGAGAGGGAGGCGATGCTATCGTGCCTCGAAATCTCTAATTTTCATGGTTAAATGGCCGATGCGTGTCAATTTTACGACCACTTAAGGGTTGCAACCCTTGTCGCTATCTTCTCCCATTGTAACGATTATCAGGCCACTTTTCTGCTTGAATTATCCATAAATACATTGGGAAATTACAATACATTGTCCATCATCTATCTATCATTTTATAATTTTACTTTCAATTTTTTTCTTTTTTTTTTTCTTATTGGGTAGTAGAGAGATGTGATATTTCGTTTTAAATGATTAACAGAAGAAAGTTCAACTCTTAGTTGATATCATTTGCGGATCGTCAGTTTTAATTATCTATAATTCAACGGTACTACTTGTGGATTAAAATTGTCTATGTGATACTTTTTTTATTTACACATTAGATTGTTGTCAGATAGACAATATGATATATATTATAANATATCATTTGCGGATCGTCAGTTTTAATTATCTATAATTCAACGGTACTACTTGTGGATTAAAATTGTCTATGTGATACTTTTTTTATTTACACATTAGATTGTTGTCAGATAGACAATATGATATATTATTATTATATCACACATTTCCTACATGATATCATTTTCATAGTTTTTAGTTTCCATACTTGATGTTTTGTTATGAACATTAATAACAATCGTGTTAGTCGTTATTCTTGTTAGATAATAATTGCATTTTATAAAATTAGAATTATCTCGTGTCATTTATCTGTCGAACTTTTTTTGCTGCCCGCTACTATAAACAAAAAAATTTGCTTCCTCAATGTAGAATTTATTTTGCAAAATTAAAATCGCGAAACGAAATATTTGCGAGCCTGGAGTAATTTGATTAAAAAGAATTCGTAGAATTTTAAATATTTGAAGAAAAAAATTATTTCTATTAAATAAAATTTTACAATATTTTAATCGAATAAAATTTTACAAAATATGTTTTATCATTGCATATGAGTAATTTGATTAAAAAGAATTCGTAGAATTTTAAATATTTGAAGAAAAAAATTATTTCTATTAAATAAAATTTTACAATATTTTAATCGAATAAAATTTTACAAAATATGTTTTATCATTGCATAGGACAAGTACTGTTCTAATTTAATACAATTAATTATGCATATTTATACAAATATTTAAACAATACAGCAAAACAGTTGGAACGGTGCGTGCAACCGTTTCGTTATTCGCTCTTTAATTAGTGAAGATTCGCGACTATTTTAGTAAATATATGCTATGTGTTTCGTCTTAGTAATCGAGGGGTTAATGGAAGGCAAGTTTAGGAGGAGTTCTAATGAGTTTTGCCTCGCNCGACGATTTTACGCGAAAATGGAGGCCGATGTATTTCATTAAACAGAGTGTTTTCGAACTTGGTGGTGAAAAATTGAGAAAAGTAGAATAAAATTGGAATTTTTCCATTTAAGACTAGTTTCTCGAAGGAATTAAGTTTGGAGATTTTGTCACTCACTATTTCATCTATTTATTAATTCTCTGGACTAAACAGGAAATTAGAAGAAGAGAGTTTTTTAAATTTGAAGAAAATAAGAACATTTACATCGGATGCTAAAAACTTTCTTGAAATATTAATAGCTTTTTATTCGGTTGAAATGAAAGCAAAATGAACGGAAGTTGATAAAATTAACGAGGGCGAATTGAGGACCGCAACAATGTTGGACAATTAATTTCAATATCTTGGTTATTTCTTTTCGTACCACTTAGTAATTTCATTGAAATTACATCTTGTCAAGGCGAACGATATATCACTGTACTTTGACACTGATAACGAGTGACTTATGATTCTGTAATGGAAAAGAGAAAAAAGATAAGAAAGAAAGAAGATGAACGAGGAAGTATTTTTTCTTTCTTTGATATTTTATTGTTCACTTTTTTACTGATCAATGTAAAAATTTCTCGAACGAAGTATGGAATTTATTAAAAATTAAACATAGAAGGGAAAAAATATAGTGTGACTTAAAAGAAAACATAATATAGATTTTAAAAGCAAGAAATTTGTCTAATGTTTCTCGCAAATTTTCTATTACCTCAAGATCTGGAGATTTTGATGGAAAGTTTAATTGATTTAGAACATTCTGTAGCAATATACTTTGGTATCTCGATATTATTGAAAAATCTAAGAATTCGACAAATCTAAAATTTAGCTAAATTTTCTCCAAGTATCCGAATTTATATGTGGTAGCATCAAGATAATTACAAGTTTTAATTCTACATATTTCATCTTTAAATCTTCACACATGTTTCAAATGTTACATACTATTACTACCTTGGTTTCGATCATATTATTCTACGCTATTGCACGAACCTCGAATTTCTGTATTTTAACATTTTATACTTTTGCACACATTTTTTAAATGTGCATCTCCACTCTTAACTCTCCCGTTTCGCTATGAAAATTAAAAAAAAAAGGAACGAAAAGGAACGAAACGAGAACACAGAAATGCGAAACCGCGCGTTTCCCCGAGAATTATTTCAATCAAACGATTTTATTATCCCTTAATTTCATGGAAATTTAACCCGGTTGCCCGAGTCGTCAACATTTCCCCGGGACCGCGTTCAAGCAACGCAGAAATATTCCGCAACACTCGCGCGGACTGTTCAAACAAATGAAACTCATTAAAATGGGGCCAAGGGGATCATGTGTAATCGGCGGAACTCTACGAGCGGACCAAAGTCCGAGCTTGTGGAAATTCCACAAGAGCATAAAGAAGCTCTTAAAACTATGGAAAACGTGGAGAGTCAAGAAGCAGGTATGCTGCTACTCTTGCTGGCTATGTTTCGTTGCCCGCGTCCAGTTGTATATACGGTCGGCACACACACACACACACACACCGCAATCGCATGAATTTCTGAGGGTCGCAGGGGACAAAATTCTGGAGAAGCCTCCCCTGCGCCCGGAATGTATTATTAAACAATTAATTACAATGGTCAGGACACTGCCTGCACCCTTCCCCTTCTACCCCCCATCCTCCCCCAACTCGTGCCGTGGTCCAGCCGGCTCGTTCTTGAATTATTTCGATGCAGACCGTGTTAACACTCTTCTAGTTGTAAATACAAAAGGGGTTGAAATTAATATATCGCGGTTAATATCGCGGGCTGATAAAATTTTCATAATCTGTGGCGAAACGATCACGATTGAGAATGACTGAAGGAGACGAATTTTTTTTTAAAGAAAGGTGTTCAAATTAATTTAGAATTATTGTTGCAAACGTAAATTTGTAATATTAATATTGTTTCATTTTATTATATGATAGGTACTTACTTTCTCCTCTCATAAATGACCAAGTACACGCTAGTATTACTAAATCTAGGATTGTCAAAGCTCGTTGGTATCGCTAAATTTCTCGGCGAGGCTCGAGCAGACCCCTCGAGTGTAGCTCTCTCTCGAGAGGTACCCCAGCATTTCTCCGTTTTCCAATAAACGTGGGAACACCCGCTAAAACGAGAGTCCATCTAATCAAACACGGTGTGTCTCGCCGGTTTCAGGCAATAAACTGATCTGCGACTGCAAGCTGGCATGGATCTGGGGTCTTAGGAACGAGACGAAGAACGTGAAACTACGAGAGTCCCTGGAGGAGCTCACTTGCTTCCTCGAGAGTAATAACGCAACGCTGAAGATCAACAACGAGAACCTCGAGTGGAACGAGGCGCTCGAGATGGCACGTAACTCAGGTACATTTCGCGATACTTTACACGCTACTTTGCATTTCTGCTGTACTCACTTTGCTCTAACTTTCTCTTGATCATCCTGTTAGCCAGATTCTCACCTTCGATCTACTAACACCGTAGAATACTAGTGAAAAGTTCTAATTCACGAAAGTACTCGAGCGTGTTTCTCGTCAATTTTGTAATTTCGCTACTTAAATGCCTCGATCGAGTTAACTCGAAGTACATTTGCTACGAACAAATGGCAATTTCAAAACAACTTGTAATATTATCACGTTTCTGGGAATGTAATATTATAATAGAGATGACAAAAATAATTTATTATATTATAATTAATTATTAGCTGTATTGATAACGAACATTCACTAAAACGTCTTTAACGTTTATTATATAGAACATATATATATATTCATGTCGTATGCTAATGCATATTTTATTTGAAATAAAAAAAAATATTTTGTTTCAAAATTTGCTCAAACTGTACTCTGATATACGCAGTCTGGTCAAAAAGTGCTCTTACTACTGTGTTATATATATAATATTATTTTACACTGTCACAGCCACTTTCGAAATAGTTCTCCACTTCTGAAATGTAGAATTTTTGGAATTTTTTCCATGTAGCTTCGGAAATTGATTTCCTTTTACTATATCTCTTCTTTTTTTAAAATACAGTTTGAAATGCACTCAAACGTCGAATTTTTAAAATTAAATGCGTCACGATAAGTGAAATATTTTTTTTCAAATTATAAAGGATTGATGTAATATTAACACATATTCGAACATTTGAAAGCGAACTACATAATTCTGATTTGAAATAAAAATATAATGTTACTTTCTTATATTATTTAAAAATTTCATTTTGTTATTTCACTACTTGCTTACAGAGGTATTTTAATCTCAATAGAATTATAATAAATTCCCAGATAAAGTTTCAAACAAATCCTAAGTCACTGAACAAAATTCGAAATCAAATAAATTCCATTATTTTTTTTTTTTTTTTTTAATTCGAGCATTTATAATCTTGCATGAAATCGACTCTTCAAGTAAACATTACTATCAGATCCTTAAAAGTCGAAGCGATCGTCTTTCTTCTCCTCAAATAGCACCATAGAAACGAAACAAAAAAAAAAACGCAAAAAAAAATCATGAAAATGCATGTATTACACTTCTTGGTCTCATTGTTACGCATATTATTCAAATGTTAATCGTTCGTCTTGGATATTAACTCTTATTCGAGAGGAAGAAAAGAAAGAAAGAAAAAAAGAAACATTCCGGACAGCGGACTGAATTCATTCAAGTGCATTTCCCCCATTGTAACTAAAGAATAAGGGTTGCTTCTTGGAATCTTCCATTGTCTGCTGAATAATTAATAGGATGGCTCCGGTTTCTACATTGTTTTCAGAGTTCACAGCGAATGTTACTTCGTATGAACGTCTGGATTGAATTCTGATGATCAGAGTTATGAAAGAACGGAAGCGTTTCAACCCTTTTATTAATTGAATCCTCTTTAACGTATCGAATATCGAGGTGAAATTAATTATTCATAATGAAATTACGTTTATTCGAATGGTCTTGTGAAAAAGACAAAATGCGTTAAAATGCGTCAATGTGGAACGAGTATTTTTAAACATTTTATAATACTTGAAAAAAATATCGAACAGAGAATACTTTGTGTACTTAAACAGACATTATAATGAGTATATATTAAGAAAGAGAAGAAAAAATTATTATCGTTCCGGTTTACGACGTACTTAATTGAATCGCGGGAACACCTGTTTCACGCTGCAACTTCTTTCAATTGGCACAGATTCTGCTGGAATATTAACGATCAGCCATACAGTAAATCCTCAATTCATTAAGTTTGTTTTTCATCTGGTGCATCGTGCCATTTATTATTATTACCGGATGCAAACAAAGGTTTAAAAATGAAACGAAATACAAAAAAAAAAAAAACAGCGCTTGGAGACAAGAGAGCTTTTATTTTATTGTAAGCAATATCGGTAAATATCATATTAAATTTTGCTGTCTCGTTGCGATCCCGGTGTACGAATTATTTTCCAGGGGATGAAAATGCAATTAAAGGTGAACGATCAAATTAATTAATTAATTTTTAAAGCACCGAGTGAAATGTTTTGTTGAAAGTTTTTCCCCGATACATCGGATCGCGCAGTTTTCCGGAATTAAACTGGTAAAATTTTAAAGATGAGCTATCCATTCCGTCGTACGAGATCACGAGTAATCCTAGTGGATGATTAAATTTATCGATACCTTGAATGTTTAATCAGTACTCAGCCAATAAAAGAGAATCTCCGATATTCCACTCGTTTCTAGAGATCTTTGGTATTTCGAATTTCAAACTCTCTGTACGATGATCGTATCTTTCGAAAGGAATATTTGGTTTCAATTGATCAATACTACTCGAAAGTGCTTCTACAATTTTCTGTCGATCTCGTTTCAAACGAGATTTTCATTATCCCATTATTAAAAATCGACAACTTATTGCACGCGCTTTCTAAAATGTAAGATATTGAACGTTAACGTGACAGTGTATAATAATATAAAGATGAAAGAGTTTGAAAGGAAAATCGATACCGAAACGTGAACCGATATTACGAAAATATCTCTAGAACACATTATGTTGAAAGAAATGGTCTTACGTTCCATAAAACTGGTCTTGATAAAAAATTTTCTTTCTCTCTTCGAATCTTAATTCGAAAGATTTTTTTGACTACGACAACAAAGCTGATAACCTTTTGCTCTATTTTTCTATTCCCCATTTCCTTCAGAAATTTCACGAATAATTTTTTTGTACGTCAGTTTGGAATCAGGACAGTGTCATTTCACTTTTAAATCATTGAACTTGTTGCTATTGTAGAATAGAATAATAAAAAAATAGAATTCGAGTATTCTAAAGTATTCTTTTATTGTACTTTTTTTATTGAATATGCAACGTAAATTAATAATAAGCTAGACAAAATCGCGATAAGAGAGAATATTTCAACACGCGTTTCTCTGTATAAAAATGGAAAGCATGATTCATCCTTTCTGTCCTCTGGCATATACCTACATACATTTATTTTTATAAATCTTGCTTACACAGCACAATTTGTATAATACTTTATTTTCTCTTCCCTTTGCGAAAATCTTTTGTTTCAATTTTCTTTTGTCCTCCTCTTCCTGAATATTATTTTCACAGAAAATTACTGTTGTTTTCTTTCTCTTCTTCTTCTTTGCGAAGCTTACTTTTCTACTTCCACTTCGATTCTGTACCACGTTTCGGATTATTTACCATCGCACTGACAGAAAGTCTACAATTACACCACAGAGCACAACACAGCGCTGCACTTTAAACAAAGCATACCCGTTCTCACTGCTCTCCATCAAGTAATACATAAAGAAAAAGGCAGGTAGAGAAAGAGAGAGAGAGAAAACGGCAACAATTTAGAACACATTTACGACGACTGCACTCGATATGCATTTTTCTGGAATTTTCGATTCCCTCGTTGTTACAGAGGAATATCGCGCCGGCAGCTTGAGAGACGGGAGCATCGAGGACGACGACGCTTACTTGGGCGACGAGTACGAGAGTAAAGATGGATACGGGGATTCTTCCTCGAATTCCGATTTTCAGCCGAAGGTAAGATATACGTTTACCTCCCTAAATTTTTCTTTCTACCACCGTGGAAAACCGGGATCAATTTCACATCCTACCCCCGCTCTCCCGACCCTTCTACCTTCTACGTTCCATCGAATCTCACGCGAAATCTATCGTTATTATATTTTATGTTACATTTGTTGCGTGTCCCGCGATAATATCGCGCTATGTGTTGTTTGTACGTGACGCTGTCTTGTTTTTTCTTAGCTTCCTCTGGGAATTCGTGATGTCGCGATTCTCATGGAGAAACTCGACGAACTTTGAAAATTTTCTTTCTAATTCAATTTCTACAGCAGAAATTGATCTACATTTGCACGAAAGCATAGAGATTATCTTCGATGTATCTTTGTATCGTTTCTCAGATCGTCGAGAAAAAATTTCCATCGCTTGCAATAAGAGTACGTAATTTGTAATTTAACGATAATGTAAACAAGGAAGAAGGAGAAGTTAATAACTTCGACGTTGAAAAATAAAATTCGTTTAATCGGGAGAAAATTACGAGTGAAATGTTGCATTAACGCAACGTGGATCTATGATCGAGATTTCAGTAACTTAACCCCATTGTCTCTGATTAACCGTCGTGATGGACGAGATACAAGAAAACACATGTGCGAACACATGCTCGTTTTCCTCACGCGAAAATAGCGCGGGAAAATATTCAAATCGTTCTCAAATTAAATATCCGGGGTATCGCGATAAGATTAAAGCGAGAAATGCAAAGGACGTCCGACGGGATTAAAACAGTCGAGGGAAACCCTTTGGAATTTCGCGAAACACCCCTCTCTTTCGCCAACGTGATCACGTGGACCTCGCGCCAGTCTGGTTATGAAACGCTGGTTATAAAGTTTCTTATCACGAAGATACCTTTGGTTTCGCCTGGTGTTTCGACGTGCGCGGAATTCCTCGCAGACGATTTTTTATTTAAATGACCGTGGCACGCGGATGAGCTTTGCCGGGCGTGACGATTTCTCCAAAAAAAAAAACAAGGACAAGAAAAAAAGAAGGAGAAACCACAACCGCAAGTAAAATAAACAATTCATCCGAAAAAAAATGTGTTTTTTTTTTCGCGCACGACGAAAGGGATTTATTTATTTGTTACACCGTTTTATACAGCTTTTCACGAGAATTTATCGCACCCGTAAAGTTTCGAACGAACGATTTAACAAGACCAGGCGAATTTGTTTAACACGAACGCCGGACTTCTATTTTTATATACAATTAAACTTCCCCCAAGGCATTCATTCCCCTTCTCCCCTGTCTTCCCTTTATTTTTCGTCTCGATTTATTTTCAAAATATACACAGGGTGTCCCACATACACGTGAACGACACCCTGGATAAAATGGAAAGTTTTCTTTCATTCAATGCTTTCCCTCGTTCTCGAGAGAAATTTAATTTAACCCTAATTTTCACGTTTCAATCTTACGGCCAGTTCAACGAACAGAATGGATTTGTAATGTTTTAAAAATATAATTTAATCTAGAAAGCTTAATTTTCAGATTTTCAATTTGATTTAATTTTGTAATTTGCTCTGCCAGAGAAATAAAGTTAAATAGCTCGAACTTTTGTAATATAATACAAAGTTTTACAGTTCGATGATATGAGTTGCGGACTAAATTTGATTTCACTTTATCAATTAATTACTATCTCGATCAAGGAGAATATAAAATAAATTAAGCAAAGTAAAGTTAAAATACCTTGAATTTTTGTAATATAATACAGATCACTGTAAATCTCTTGTTCGGTAGTATCAATTAAGAATTAAGTGTAGTGAAAAAGTTTTATTCCTCTTTTTCGACTCGTTTCTACGTATAGAATCATCCCCCAATGTGCTTATTTAGAACATGCGAGACACCCTGTACGTATCGACCTACTTCCCCAAATAAAACTACAGCTTTAGAGCTCGATTAACTCGTTCACTGGTTTTCGATAGATACAAAGAGCTACGTTCGATCCTCGAATATTTCTGATTTCCCGTTTATTTTCTCACCTGAAACGAAAAGGGAGTTTATGAATCGAAAACATTTAATGAGGTGAAATAAACCTTTATGATATCTAACTGATCCCGCTGATTGAATCGAGTTAATTTTAGAGATCGTATATCTATATTTTGCACGATAGAGATAATCGATAGTCCGTTAGGATCGAATTAAATAATTTCGAATTATCACTCGTCATGATTGTGCACTTAATTGAAAGTAGAATAATTATTATAATATTTATTTAGTAACGAAAGGCTACTATTTAGGCCGAAATTTAAAATGACTGTTATTTTGATAAATTTCATTCGGGCAAGCTAGATTTTGTTAAAAAGTTAATCTCTGAATTAATTCCATTCTGAGTTATGCATGCTGTATGTATTTCAGCGAATTTAAAAGAATTCTTTTTGTTACGTGTAAAGTTGTTTGGCAAGCCTAGTCTCCTACCAAAAACAAGACAATCTAATAAAATTCCTACGGTACTGCTACAATCTCGATTTGTATAAATAAAATTCCCTTAGGATTCTACGGAGCCTGCTAGTTGTAGTTTCTTTTCTCCTGCGAGAGGATGCTAGAAAGTATACAAGGAACTAGAATCGAGATGGGTGCATTCGATAAAACTTTTGGAGTTTCTTCTTTTTATTTTCTGTTTAATTTATCGAGTGAATAACTGGAATTTATTTGAATTTAATCTTATTCATCGAACGCTTCAATTAAAAACTCTCAGATTAGATTGAAAGTGATTTCTAAATTTATGCTGTCATGGATGAAAAATGGTGCCAACATGCGTGAAGCATGTAAAAATATGCTTATAGTATTTATTATAAAATTTAATAAATATATCAGGTAATCATGTTTCTAAAATAAATTGTTCCACCAAACTTTTAATTGGACGAATGAAACGATAATTAATATTAAAGAACGAAATTCTTCGATATTTAAAAAATTAAATAATTTGATAAAATAATAACCACTTGTATGGATTAAAAATTCGAAGCTACATAAATTACATGTTTGTTACGATCACAAAAATATAAAAATACGTAAAAATTCGCGATACGAATAGAAGCCCGAAATATACATAACAAATCGACTAAAAATCTGTGCATGTCCAAAATTGATCCAATCTTTAATAACCTTACTGATAGATCACTCAACGAATCTTAAATCGCTGAAGCTAAAACACTGCTCTTCAAACAAACTTAGATTACAAATTCTGAACTTTAAACTATATAATAAACCAAAAAACAATTTGGCCTTGTACGAGTCAAAATTAACTCAATCTTAAAAAAAAAAAAGTCTAATCATCCTCGCTCGATGAACCTTACACCGGTGAAACTAAGACAGTGCTGTTTAAACGAACTGTTACAGATGCAGATGGTGGAGGGTAAACTGTGCTACGTGAAGAACCTGTTCGAGCTAAAACTGGAGGAGCTGCCGTGCCCAGAGCCCTCGAGGGAGGATCTAATGGCGTCCGAGCAACCTTCGAGTCGCCACGAGAATGCCCGCGTCGGATCTTCGGGTTCCATATGGTCCTCGTCCTCGCCCAACATTGTTCGCCTCGACCTGTCCGTCCTCCTATACTCTCTGCTCCTGTTGCTGTCGGTGCTGTTCACGTAGAAGCGGCTACGTACGCCGGACAACCCAGCAAACAGATCGGAAGGAAGGCCCGTGCACGAGGACGAGGACGGTTCTCGCAATCCCGAAACATAAAAGCGTGCATAATCGAATCGCGCGAGGTGTGTATTGTGCGTGTGTATCGTCGCGTGTGTCCTCACCGGGTCCGCAACGTCTAACACATTCTCCAACGAAGATCCTTCTTCGGCGAGGAATTTTTATTTTACCCGAAAGAGTATTCGAAGAAGGTTGCCCCACGTTCTTCTCTCTCGTCGTTGTCGTCTCTTGGGGAAATATTGCCAATTTTATGGATATTCGAGGAGCGTTTGGCGTTCTCTCGAACGGGAGGAATGCGATCGTGTGTTGAAAAGGGTAGTAGTTTGTCTCGAGTTTTGGATTTAGGAAGAGTATTGATTTCTAGGAACGATATAATTCGGCAATTTTTAATTTTTTCTTTTTTTTTTTTTTTTTTTTANAATCGAGAGCCTGCAAGCTTGGTAGAACTTTTAATAAATTGGATCTGGGGAAATCGAGCCGGAGTTTCATTTTAAAAGGTCTGGAAATGGGGATGTTCCAAAATCTTCTGGATTTCAATTTTAAACGCAGTGAATGACGAGCTAGTCTAGTTCGAGATTCAATTTTATAAAATTCACATAGGAGGGAAATTTCGGCGAAAGGCAGAATAATCGATTTGAGATCTTAGAAATCTAAAAATAACATACCACTCTCAAATTTTAAATCCTGTGGCAATTAATCTGAATTAATTCGATTACCAATTTCTGAAGCTTCGAATCAGACGCCGGACTCGTAGCACAATGGTAATTTTAATTTTAATTAAAAATATTCCAAAATGAAAGGATTCTAAAAGTCAAAATTTCAAGCTTAATTATAAGAAATAGAATTCTAAGTTTCTACGTTCTAAGCATACTCTCTGGATCTAAACAACTTCATATAATATTTAATATGGTACAATAATAATTATCACATACAATTCAATATCCTTCCTCCAAAATTAATAGAAAGCAAACTAGTAACCCAAACAAAATCTAATCTACAGTTTCAGTTTTCAGCTGGAACTAAAAATTACGTGAACATTAAATTGCAAAATCTATATCCCCCATAAAATCTAACATCACCAAACCTACAAGCTTCGTGAGAACTCGAATACGATTAAAATCTGCAAATCGTCAGTCGTTGGTTTCCAAGTCAACGAGTAGACCCAAGGTGAGTGATAATAATTCCAAAACTTCTTCGAGGCAACGACGAGCGAAAGATCGACTCTTTTTCTTCTATAGAATCCCAAAGAAACAGGTTCAGATCTCGTTGAACGATCGACGAATCGTTCGCGAAGCGGAATTCCACCGGCGACCGGTGAGGACACTTTGAAAACGCGTCGTGTCGGACGCTAAAGAGACTCGAATCGAATTTATCGAGCGCGATCTCGCGAGATGACACGGAGTACGCGCTTGAAAATACTTCGTTATCTTCGAGGGGGTTAAAACACGTTCGACTCGCGTTTTTTCTACGCACGGACTCGTTAACGCCGCGTTTATATAGGCTGCTTAATCCAGCTGCAACTCTTCAGTGACCATTTTGTATTATTAGCCTTTTTCGACGTACATTTATTCTCCGTAATGGAGTCCCCTTTTTCGATCGATTATTATCAAACAATCGTGAAACTCGTGTTATTCGCGCGACTGTCACTCATTAGCTCGCTCGATTTATAGGGAATTACGGTGACGATCGGTCGGTGGGATGGTCTTCCTGCGCTTTGCTTCCTGCGGTCTTTTTATATATTTAGATTTCTCCTGGTATTTTACACGTGTTAATAACGTTTGTTATTAATGGGGAATAATTGAGAGATCCAAAGGAAAAGTGACAAATTAAATGAGGACTTTATACTTCTATGAACGTAAGAAATGGAATCTAAATAGAAATTTGTTTCGTCTACTGAACATTGTAACAAATGGCCTACTTTGAATATTTTATATACTTTTGCACATTGTGTACATACTGCAAATTTCTCAATGCGATTCTTTTAACATTCAATGTGTTTCGAACTGTAAAAGAAAAAGATTCCTTTTTTTAATCGGTAATGAAAACAAACTGTTCTAATATTTTTATGAGGAAAGCATGAGACTAACTTTACTGACAGCACTTATGATATGAATATGATACTGTTCATAAATTTATATTATTGATATATAACATATATTTATATCTATATATGTAATACATCGGTTAATATTTTGCCCATAAACAAATAAGATTATTAAACAATCTTATTACAGAATATTAATATCTTGCTAAATGTATTTGCATATGCAATTCGACTGTGAAAGGGTTAATTTAAGGAATCTAAGTAAAGTTACATTCCCTAAATCTATCTTCTTTCGATATATTCATTATATTTATTAACATACTTTATTTATTATATTAAAATATATTTCGACATGTAGCCATGAAGTTTCAAACATTCACAAATTAAAATCATTTCGATGTGTAAGGTAGAATGTTATCTAGCAAATTTTATAAAAAATTTTGAAAAAGATTCATTCATATCACTTTTCCACAGAATCTTTCATTAACTTCGATTCACTCAAATATTTGTACCAAAAACTTTAGAATCCTTCCTTTTTACATAGCTTTACCATAATGGAATTAGTGTTTTTAAAAAGAAATCTTCCAGCAAGCAAGTTGCTAATTATGTAAAAACCTAGCAAGTTGCTAATTATGTAAAAACTAATCTCGATTGATTCCCATTGGATAATTAATCAGCAACATCAATCGAACACAAATTCACAAATAAAAGTGGAAACTAGCCTGATAATCGACGAAATTGCAATTTTTAGTGAACCTTGATCCACATCGATATTTTGTTCAAGTATTTTTTATCAATTGCAAATTACCATTTACTAGTTAATTTGATTACATATCATCAAGAAAGAAATGCACCTTTTTATAATATTTTCGACCTTTCAACCGAAAATATTCGACTGAAATTTACAAAAAAAAATCATTTTATTTTCCATATATATATCAAAAAAAGAAAATGCAAGAAAAAAAATAAAATATCGATATCATAGAAAATAAAATGCTTCCAATTTTTTTAGAAGACGTTTTTTTGGAAATGTTCTCGAACAAAATCGTGTTATTAACGTTTTTTGATAACAGACACTGCCATTTAGAAGCGTTAGGACATTAATTTTGTTTTTAATATTCATTATTTATTACAGACAATAAAATTTTCAGATTGCGTATGTATTTCACGAAACAATTAATAAATGAATCGTGTAAAACAAGACGCAAGAATAGCTTTTGTTGCTATTGATGATGACAAAAATATATCAGACTGAGTCGCTTGGTTAACTTCATTTCTTTAAATGGAGTCAAATCATTTTTATCTGTATATTTCTTATGAAAAAAAAAGTATTAACCTATTTGTCATATTTTTTAATAGTATAAATGATTCTCTATGAAACGGGATATGTAACAAAAACACGTGTAAAAAGAGAAGGCTTCGTACTACATATAAAGCCATAATGATTGACCTTGTTTGGAATTTTTCAAAATTTCTGTTCGTTGCTTAAAGTCTTTAGTAATTAAATCTAACATTATTAAGTGACAAAAGTTCTTCTAACCTTGGAATAATAAATAACTCGTTTCGAGTGAATATTCCAAATTATTAAATTTACAATAGTCTAAATTTTGAAAGGAGCTTCGAAACACAGCGTGCACGCTGTTTTATCAATTTCTCTATCTTTTATCTGTCAAGAGAGTTGATCGATTCAGTGAATAAGCCGCTCGTGCATACTTCGTCCAAAAATTTCTTCAAAGTGTATCTTTTTCGACTCGCAGGAGGACCATTGCCGAAACCGGAAATTCATCATCACTTAACTCTACATACATATGTACACGTATACGCGCGCATCGCCGACACGTAAATATATGTACACGCATTGTTTCCAAGAGTGATTGTTTCCACAAGTTTCAACAATTTCTGGCCAGCCGCGTCCTCGCGAGGCTCTCGGAAATTCGAAAACGGGAACGGAAGTTGTCCAAGGCTTAGTCAATTCCCCGTGCAATCGCTCCGGTATTATCGTCGTGGATCAGTCTCTACATCTCTCTCTCTCTTTCTCTCTTTCTCGCTATCTCCTTCCACACTTGCCTATCCATCTCGTACGTCGTTCTTTTTCTCTCTGGAAACGCGCAGAACCGACGAAAGGAAAAATAGTTGGAACCATGTCGATATGTACAAACGACGCGTCGAATACTGTTGACGTCTCCCTGGATTGGTTTAGAGATAGTCCGATATTTTAGAGACACCGACGATGGTCAAGATAGGGCATCGGCTTTGATCGCTGGCGAGATCGCAACGAATTTGTCTGGAGGAGAAATAGAAGAATCGAAGGGACGAGGAATATCGTGAAACAGCTTCTCGACTGAGGAAATTGACTTTTGATATTATTCCCGCTCGCGTTTAATTTAATTTATTAATTATATTTAACTTGCAACTCGTGAAACGAGCTTTACATCTCATAATTAAATATTACAAAGTAACAGTCTTTTTCTAACATTATGGCAATCTGTAGCGTTGTGCAATACTTGCTGAAATTGACATTTGTAAAATTTCAACGTTACTTCGTTTTAAACATTCATCGTACAGTTTTATAATCTTATCTATAGCATGAAATGGAATGAAAAATCATGAAACTGATGGTGGATAACTGATTTATTTTTGTATAAAAAAAACCGCGGAAATTTTTCTGAAATTTTTTTACGAAGTTTTCAGATGGGATGGAAAGATATTTGTTTCAATTTTGATCTGCAGAGAGACGCTGATACTAATCAAAATATATGGGATTGGTTGTAATATCGAGTTGCAAGCTGCAGGAAGAATGGCTGGAATTCGATCGTGATTGAAAAATTGATTTATTTGTGAAATATGTGGAATTGCTTTTTGGAAGTGGTGAAATAGGTTTTGAGTAGAATATTATTTAAATCTATGGAGATCTCAATCGAGATTTTGATAGATTTTGGTTGATATTAAAGGAAAATTAGAAAAGATTCGATTATGATCTATTCGCGATTAAAAACGATTGATTTCAAAAAAGGAAAGGAATAAAATTTAGTAATGTGAAATATTTTGAAGCAACAAAATAGGGATAATTAAAATAGAAGAATTTGTTTGAAATTAATCTCAAATTCAAATACATAGGAAACGTAAAATATTTTTTTTCCCTCTTCGTAACTGATTTGGGAGTTTTGCATGGGGTGCTGAAATTGATTTGAAATTAATTTGAAATAAATCGACAAAGTGTAAAGGCGGAATGCAATAAATTTTTGTTGTGCGCGGTGAACAATAAAAAATATCATCTTGAAAAGTATCGTTTTCATTAAATTTCGTTTAACTAAAAAAAAAAAAAAGATTATTAATTTCTTTTTGCAATCAGTTGAAAGATTTATTTATACTATGAAATGGACAAAGCTTGGAATTAGTGCGCGTTTAATGTATTATTCAAGTATTGATAGAATTACGAATAGTTATGGAGATTTCAGTTGAGAGTTAGGTGCGAATTTCTGACCACCTGTTTCGGATTAACCAAAGCTGACCGAGAAAATGAGATTTCGGTATATCGATTTATCACCTCCGCCTGAAACTAAACCTAACACAGACTCAACTTACACCACGTTCGTTAACCTGCGTTAGATCAAAATAAAGCACGAACAGATGATAAAATTCTGATAGTCGTTTCTTTTTTTTTCTTCTTCTTTTTTGGAGATTAAAGTATTTAAATTCGTTGTCGACGAAAATTAATTGAGCAGAATTAATCCAAGCAAATGAGGAACGTTCTAATTGCTGTTTGCCTTGCTCATCAAAGAATAAACTTTCGCTATTTCGTGGAGTTCGACCGATCGAACGAAACGGTAATTAAACAATTTTCTGTAAAATTAGATTTCCCTCCGTTTGAAAACGTGTTATAATTAAAACTTAAATGAAGAACAATGAAATTCCACTGAGGAAATTAATACGAATAACAATCCTAATTTCAAAACTTACCGATCTAATTACATTTATTAAAAAGTGTTTCAAGAAAAGCTCAATCTAATTTCTCATTTTCCATTGATATCTTCTACCATACTTTTGTTAACAATAATAAAGAACCAATGAATAATAATGAAATTAACAGTTCTAATCGAAGAAAATTTATTTTACTAATTCATTTTATTTGAAAAAAATTTCTATTTTTCCACTTCCGAAAGATCAAAGTGTCAAATATCACTATAACGTCCAATTATTTATTACAAAAATTACCAATCTATTTTACATTATTTTGAAAAAAAAAAAAATCCAATCCAGTTTCTAGTTTTCCACTGTCCAACGATATCATAAATTACTGATCTATTTCATTTGTAAAAAAAAAAGCCTCAATCTGATTTCTATTTCTCCCACTTCTAAAGGATCAGAGTATCAAAGCCTAATGATTACTAATCTATTTCATTTGGAAAAGAAAATTCCAGTTTTTATTTCTTTACTTCCAAAGGATCAAATATCATCGAGTATCATCAAAGTTCAACGATATTCATTACAGAAATTCTTCAATCTGATATCTTCTTCTTTCCACTTCCAAAAGATCAGTATCAAATGCTCGACAGTCGAGGAAAATCTGTCGTTCTCTGAAAACCTTCTAACTTGAATCCATCAGTCTAGAAACCAGCGTGAGTTCCTCGCGAAGACCTCGGAGAACGCGCGTTGCTCCTCCATTCCGTTGCGCGGAAAACGAAACGAATCGTGTCCTCAAAGGAGGAGAATCGTCTTTCGAGAGCTTGGCGCGGTTTCGCGACGCCCAATGAATAAATTAGCACGATCTCGGGTCGTCAAAGGGCAGGAGGGATGATCCGGGCGATTTCTCGTCTCTGTCTCGCGTGGAGCGTAGCCCAGCTTAATTGCGTCGCTAATTGAACGTCAGACAATCGAGAGAAAGAAGGAACGAGCGAGTGAGTTGATACGCGGCGAACCCCCGTCTGTCCGTTTCTCTTCTTTTAGAGCCGCGGACGAGAGCAAACGAGACGATTAAAAGAGCAAAAGCGCGCGTCGGGAAAGAGACTACAAATGGTTTTCTTATTGTACGAAAGAGAAGCTGTGTCAATAGCACGTCTCGCTTCTTGACCGATCCCACAGTGCCATCCCTTACAATTAGCATGTTAACTTATTATTCGTAGGAATTAGGCTTTATAATTCGATAATTGGAGATAGTTCGGTCTTAGGGTCTTTTGTTAGAATGCTTCTGCGTTTTTGGAGCAAGAGAATCGACGAGAATATCTTTTCTTTTTTTTTTTTTTTTTTTTGTTTT